>CM025629.2:7899763-7917906 GCA_014621495.2 Entosphenus tridentatus
GAAGAAGGTGGAGTGATTTGCTACTCGCTATTACACCATCAGACATCCACGGAATTGAGAGATGAGTTGGCCCCCTCTTGTACCCACGTATCACGTACGCTTTTGTTTTCAACGTCAGAAATAGTATTTTATAAGTAAGCATCGAATATAATTTTAATCTACTCCACCACCGCTGCTTGATAAAACTCGTTGTCAAGGATTCCGGTTGATTGATGATCCAGTCACTCGCCCACCGGCGATCCGCCGCTTCTGTATCACTCCTCTTGCTACTACCATGGTTACTGTTTGCGTGAGCTTCCCTCGTTCATTCTCGCCGTGCTGAGGACTGTCTACCATTCCGTTTATTTTCACCCGCCGTTCAAATTTAGAATTCCATCCCATTGCCTCTTTTCTTAAATCCACGTAATCGTTTTCAATTCAAGAAACGCCCGAACTCGTATCTATCACACCTTTGATGAAACGCATTATCTGGCGATACTGTGGTGGCACAAATAACAAATGTGATAGCGCTGATGGTGGCTGGCCGGCTTGACATTTCGATGTCTTTGGGCCTCTGCTCAGAAAATCTGTTTGAAAAAAAAAAGAAATTACCGCGACTTTGAAAGATCCACGGCGAGCAAAGAGAAAGCCCCGAATGAGAGGACACGGTACCTCTCACGAGTAACAGGGCCCTAGGACGCGCACGCACAGCGGCGCTCATCACCACACATCCGAGTCGCATCACGCTCGCAGCGCATGTGTGTGCGCGCGCGCGCGGGTGCTCGAATTCCGTCGCTTAATTCCCACGTTTGGGCGTAGCGAAACATCGCGCCTTTGATGTTTTTTTGTTTAACGGCGTGACCCAAAAAAAATTCTCACGCAGCGAAACGTTTCTCCGCGTGGCTCTAAACGTTTTGCCTTGGCGTTCCTTTTCAAACGAGAGCCGAGGGTCACGTCGCACCCCCCGCTGACGCAGCGCCACTCCTGGTACGCGTCCACCCGCTCTCTCTCTCTCCTCTCTCCTCCCTACTTTCCCCCTTACTACGTGCGGTGCGGCGCATTTAATGCATCGCGCGGCACTCCTTATCGATACAAACTGCTCTCCGCGGCAAACGATTTCTGCCGGCGGTCCGCCCGCGCAGAAACACAGATGTAACCGAGATGGAATGTCATCGTTAGGGTAAAGAATGGGGGGGGGGGGGGAGTGGAGCGTGCGGTCTTGTCGGCACCTGCATTGGCCCCAGCAGCGCTCCCGCCCGCCACACTGATTGATGAGCGTAGCCCCGGAGCTCGCGCCAGCTAATTTAAGTCCGGGCGGATAGAGTCAGCACAACTTCCGTGCGGCTCATATTTCATCGCGAATGCAACGTCCAACTTTGGGGAACCAACAAAATCTAAAGTGACAGCTTTTTGCCGCGCTTATTTTTCTTGCGGTGTTCCGTGGCTGCGGATACGTCCTCCTTACCTGTATCTGTAGCTGCCTCTCTTTAAAAAAAAAATGAGACCTGTACAACTCGAACCGACAATCCGAAGACATTCACAGCGGATGTGAGAACGCACGTTTTAAATTCCCTGCCCGTTTGATGGACGCGCGTTCGTTAAAACACAACCGCGCGTCTGTTGTTGTGTCGATTATATTGTTTCCCCCTCCCCAGTCCATAATCCCCATCACAGGCCTGCGGCGCTGCTTCCATCACTGTGTTCAAAAATTGCACAAATATGAGAACAATATAAATTGTCAACATCTGTGGAGTCCCCCCCAACCCACCCCACCAGACGCTGTCTAATTGGCAGTTGTCGGGGCCAGCAAACCCCGCCCACGTCAACTCTGACGTCGGTAATTATTACGTGTACGGTGGCAACGACCCGTTTGTATTTCAAAGGTTTCCGACAAATTGTCCCGGTTCATGGTCCCTGCCTTCTGCCACACAGCAGCCGCTCATATTTTATCAAGCAGCCAGACAAATTGCCTCGCAATAACCAAGCTCGATAAACGCAAGCATCCTGACAGCTCCATCACTGGCCGTGTCAAAGCACGGCAGCCTTGTGGATGAGACAAAAAAAAACACATTATTTTATTATCTTACTAAATCTCCATGGAATGGCCGAGCGACCATCGCTCTCTCCGCTCTGGAATCTGTCGCGGTCTCGGTCCCCCGGATGGGTTGTGTGTTTTTCTTTTTCGATACGGCTGCCACCAACACGAACATCTCCCAATCTGCAATTATCCCCTCGTGCCATGCAGCATGTTTCGCATTATTATTTACGGTTTGATTCGGAGTGATGAATTCAGCCCAAGCCCGAGATTGTCAGAAGCAATAACGGCGACAGCGTCACACGCCGCAAAGCGATGGTGGTAAAACACTTTAAATAAGATTTGTTTTGGGGGTCCGATGGCTAAAAAAACAACAACATTGTTATTAATAGCCAGGGCCTCTGTGGAGGCAACCACCCCCCTGGCAGCTGTGAACCAATGCATTTGGACAACCTCACATTGACCCAGTCTTGTTCAATATTTACAAGATGAAGAGCCTCCACCATCAGATCACGGCTCTATGGAGACCATCTCACGCCTGACTGCGATCGAGTCGCGCCACCCCCCTCTACGTTCACCACGCCAGGTGTGGCAAAAATACATAACACTGGTAAACAACAACAAAACATTTTCTTTTGGCCTGGACTTTTGCAGCTGTTTTAGACTAATTTCAGGGTGCTGATTCCAAATCTGATCTCAGATTTGCTCTATTACATCTCATTTTTATGCTATTGGCATACCCCATTTTCATTGATTTTACCCGAATTAACTCTGTCACTTATGATTGCAAGTTGTTGCGAGTCAGTGACTGCTTTAGTGTTAAAATATGGTGCTGGATTTTTAGGATAGTGTGTTTATAATATCATTTTATGTAGATATCCACATTTATTTAATATTTTTCTTCTGCAGTTTTTATTGAAAATGCAATATTTGATATCTCAAAAACCTGATGCCAGATTTGGAATCAGCACCCCAAAATTACCTTAAAACCGTTGGAATACCTTGTGCCAGAAAAAGTGTGTTGACCAGTGTAATTATTATATGGGGCGTTTGCACGCATTGTAGACATTACAGCAGCAGTACCAGTCGCTTCTTGAATGAGAAATTAAATATATATTTTTTCCAGATTATTACTCTCTGGTGAACTTTTAAATTCAACAAAATATCTCAATATTATCCATAATATAACAAAATATCTCGATATTATCCATAATATAGGTTTTTTTATTAGATAGCGATCTAACCGAAACAAATACCTCTATTATGGATGATATTGGTCGCAAAAGCATACTATTTAACTATCTCAATATTATCACTAGCACCACCACGACTACTTGCCACAGCAAAGCCTCGGTGAGTGTCCACGATTCATTCGCAGGAGCGTTCGACATTCGGCTGTTTGGTCGATTCCATGAGCATGTGCTTTGTTGGCTCTGTGTGGGAGGAAACTGGAAAAACTATAAAAATAAATCCACCACGCAATCCCTTCCTGGCGACCTCGCAGCTCCCTACAACACCTGGCAAGCCTCGGTTTTCACCCATACAAGTCATCAAGTCTCGTCCTGCTTAACCTCTGAGATCCGATTACATTGGCCGCATCTGTGGTGAATTGGTCGTAGGCCGTTACAAAAAAAGGAAGTACATTGAAATCATTAATCACAATTTTCCCATCATTGCATTCTGTTCATTAGCAGTCACAAGGCTCACACAGCATTAATGTGATATTTATTCAAGAAGGTGAACACTTAATATATGTGTAATTTTGCTGAAACAATTACTTCCATTGCTAAATATTTA
The DNA here is from genome assembly GCA_014621495.2 of Entosphenus tridentatus. Taxonomy (NCBI): domain Eukaryota; kingdom Metazoa; phylum Chordata; class Hyperoartia; order Petromyzontiformes; family Petromyzontidae; genus Entosphenus; species Entosphenus tridentatus. The sequence goes on from CM025629.2 coordinate 7,903,575, forward strand.
TTGTGCTCAGCGTTGATGAAGTGGCACTTTGCAATCAGCCCGGTAATCGGCCGTGAGGTTGAAGCCAAATCCTTACCTTTAATTAACCTTTCCCGAAATAATGTCACGAGCCGCAGCCACTAATCATATTGGCAGCTAATACTCGGCATTTACAAACGTCTTATTCACATCCTAACTTACACACACATTGTTCTCACGAATTATAGAAGAGAGTATATTATTATATATTCAACATCGTAATAATATTGAGCACTATGTCAATCTACTGCTGGATGAGGACCTCACCATGCCGCGTCAGGTATGGGGTTTTGTTTGACCATACTTCACTATTCTGGTCGGTTAGCAGGACCAAGTGGGGGGGTGCCAGGAGCGGTTCAAATATGACTTGACACTGACGTTAACCATGGCCTGGATTCGTACTCGTCTGGTCCAGAGCAGCGTGCCAACCGCGGCTTCAGCGCTCCCCCCACGTGTGAAAGACAGGATTTCATGGGAGGAGGGGGGGGGTAGGAGGTAGGAGGAGGAGGCGGGAGGAGGAGGGGGGGAGGTAGGAGGAGGGGGAGGGAGGTCGGAGGAAGGGCGGGAGAATTTACTGGAAAGAGTTGAAACATCCCAATAATGCTGGGCCACAACCAAATTCAAATAACTGTTTTTTTTACATTAACATCCAGTGACAGCGTCTTGCTATCGCGCACGGTGCGCGATAGCAAGACGTCGTCTTTAAGAGCAAATGCTGAAAACACATACGAAGCATCACAGTAAACGTTCCGTCGACTTTTGCACAATCGCTCTCCGAGTCTAATTCGAAAAAAAGCTCCGTCTTCGCGTGCGATATTAAAATAGAATATACCGTGAGCAATACGTAAGAGCCGGGCCGTGATTTTAATATCGTGGCTCGCTTTTTAAATCCTTTATATTAAGTTCACTTGCTTGCTTGCGCGCTTACGACCGTGCAAATCTTTCGATCGTTTTTTAACCCACTTCCCGTGATCCAATCGAGCTGACATTTTGCACACAGACTCGTTGTGCGTGACAATTTATTTTCGTGAAAAAAATTCCAAAATTTTACACTTTTTAGGAAAAAATAAATTATATTTAATTACCAATTGCTTAATGGTGGCAGGCAATCATCTGACCCATAGGTGGCAGCCATCTCAAGCCAGAGGACGAGAAGACTCTAGCCGCCACGCATATAAAGGCTTTATAGTGAAAAACTTTGTTTTTACGGGTTAATTTTTTGTTTTGTTACGCCCGTGTCTGCCTCTCGCGTCGAGCGCGTGCGTCGCGTTTACGTCCGTCGCTTTAGCCACAAGCGGCTCGCTCCGCAAGAGCGCGAGCCGTGGAGAGGAGGTGGCCGCAAAGCCCAGGGGGGGGAATCCCGAGCGTCGCGCGGAGGACAGCCACGTCGAGGCCTCGTGACGTTTGTTGTTGTATTTTTTAAAAGTAAAGCTTTCACTCTCTTCTCGGGCATGTTTCAAACCTACAACTTCACAGTTACAAGGGATCGCATTTGCATGCCATAACTCGTCACAGGCGTCGTAAGCGCGCGTGTGTGTATGTGTGTGTGTGTTCGAGTAGGGTTGTGCATTAATGTAAAATCTATAACCCTGCAGAAAATAGCTCACTCTTAATGAAAAAAAATAGATTTTTTTTGTGTGTGTTCCGAATCCGTCATATTTTGTTATATAGCGTACAGCCTCGTCCGTCCAAATTCTTGCACATTTTGGCTCAGAATGTCAGCGCTTCCAAGGCATATCACTTATCAATATTGCATCATAAACGGTGCTCCGCTAAACATTAATAATCAGTCGTTGTGTTGACGGATATTGAATCGTAAACATCAGTCAATCAGTGGCCCTTGTTTCACCAAGGTAAAAGCCAGCTGAGACAAAGTCTCTTTTACAACGGTGACCTGGGGCATCGAGTGACACACACACACACGACCTTCTGAATGACGACTGCTCACTTACACAGGTGAGACACTCAACCTGGTTGATGCTGGCGTGGCCTGCCAAGGCAAACGCCGCCTGCTCGGTGTGTGAACCAGTCCGACTCACTTCCCAGTGGCCGTGGGAACGCGGCATCGCTGCTCTTCCAAAGAGTCACGGTGGCGAGATGTTAGCTACCTCGCCTGGTTTACAGGAGGTCGTGGGTTCAACCCTGACGCCTGCTGTATATTTGGAGTTTGCGCATCTCTCTCTCTCTCTGATCATCATCAAGGTGGCGATATGTTAGCTACCTCGCCTGGTTTACAGGAGGTCGTGGGTTCGACCCTGACGCCTGCTGTATATTTGGAGTTTGCGGATCTCTCTCGCTCTGATCATCATCAAGGTGGCGATATGTTAGCTACCTCGCCTGGTATACAGGAGGTCGTGGGTTCGATCCCGACCATGACGCCTGCTGTGTATTTGGAGTTTGCGTGCCTCTCTCCCCGTGGTCGCGTGACATTTTCTCTGAATCTCCCGATTTTTTCCCTCCACGTTAAGAATCAACACGCGTTTATAGTATTTGGTTGCTATTAATTTGCACATTATAAGCCACTTGATTGAAGTATAATCTGTAGCCAGGTCGCTGAAGTGAAAGAGCTACATAGTTTTTTGTTCTTTTTCTGGCGCATTAAAAATAGTACATTACTTTTAGTAGAGTTCCAACATTCCAACAACCTTATGGAACAAATCTAGATTTGAAGTTTTCGTGACTGCAGGGATCCATACTCTTTGGTTCTTTCGGTAAAGTCACGTAGGTATAAAATAAATTAAATCACGACGTTTCGATCACAACACAAGCAATCATCATCAGGTGGGAAAACCACAGCAATATTTTTTTTGTTTTATGGAACACTGCACGCGTTGGTTTCCAAGCCATGGAAACCACACCAACAAAACCATCATTATTATGTGAATGTGATAATTACTTTAGAATCAATTATTAATAACAATTATGTACAGCTCTGTCATTGCTCTTCTGGATGAAGGCATCCCCACTTTGCGTGTGGGTCATTAAGATTAATTGATAATACTCTGTCACACCGCATTGTCAGCGATCACGGAAGAGCAGGCCAGCGTAAGTAAATGTCGATTACCCTGAATGTGTTTGTGTTCCCCTTCCAAAGATGACGTTCCACTTCTGTGTCACTCGTCGAACACACATTCATTCAAATATATATAATTGTGTTTCCCACCAGCTGTGAGACTGACGGTTGGAGATGTATGGGAAGTAATCGGTTTCTCTACACACGTTGTCATACCAATGTGACAAGAAGAGAGCTTTTAAGCAGTGTGTATTACCTTCTGTGACGTGTGGATCAGAAACAGACGCCGACAGAGAAGATGGAACAAAAGCTGAAAGTGCGTTTAAATCTATGCGAGTGCATATTCACGAATGAACCGCCCTTTGATAAATGCTGAACATTCCCACGCTGGATGTGACGGGGAGAATTGACGGCGCCGCACCTCTGGTTAGAGGTCATACAGAGGCAATACAGATCAAAGTTAAAAGTTCATTTATTAGGTATAGCCCTGTGAGCCATTCGGCTCTTGAATCGGGTGCAACCGCAACAAATAAAAAACAAAAACATGAACAAGAAAACATCTTAAATTGACTATGTGCAAACAGAAAATCCAAAAAAAGACAGCAAAATATTGCAGAAAAATCACCGTACACCAACCCTGTGCAAATATCCCAGTGGGATGCAAGTCAAACAACAACAACAACCACAAGACAACTTAGATTCAGGCCATCAGTCTAACTCTGTACTACAACAAACAAACATGGCCATACCAAAAAACTTTTCGAAAATCACCAGAATAAAGCCATAAAAGCAATGAAACAGTGGTCATAGGAACTATGACCAGGATGCGTCCATCTACCTCGTCAGTACGTTTAAACACCACCGCGTCCCTAAGCGCCAAGCATGAGAGCTGTGTGCAGCGCCACGGCTCTCAGCAGCTGACTCTCAGGGCAGCAACGCGGAGGTCACCAACCGTTCAGAACTGCGCATCACATTGTCAATCTTTTCCGCTCGTGCCGCAACAGACATCACCGTCGATGTGTGAATTCAGATAAATGGCCGTGTCCGTCGGCGGCCAACATTGAGCTGTGTTGCTTGGCAGGTCCAAAGCGCTGCGAGGGCTGGGCTGTGACACAGCAATTACACACGACTGCAGCGCACGGTTAAAAAGCTCACGCTCTTGATGCGTTGTGCCTCGTGGTGTGAACTTGGTTGGCATGGGCTCTCGTGCGAGGAATACAATGTGCCCACCGCTTTCCTCTTCAATTTCCCCACTCGCTGTAACGCACCACCTAAGCTCCCCCCCCCCCTCGGGCCCATGGTCCCCGGTGCAGTTGCACCGCCTGCACGCTCGGCAGTTACGTCAGTGGTGCCCCCCACCTCCCACCCCCCACCCCCCCACCCCGACTTGCTCGAGGCACTGGGCTACAGCGAGTGGAGAAAGTAGGAGAGGTGGGGGGGAAGAGGGGGGGGGGCTCCTTTTCACTCCTTGCACCAGGTTCCCACGACAATCTGTCATCCGTCGCTGGATCGACCTCAGCGTCCCACCGTTCGCCATCCTGCCTCGCCAAACGCAATGCCCCGCACGTTCGGATCGGCCGTTCGGGCATTACTGAAAGAAAAGGGGGTGGGAGGGGGGCAACATCGCTAGAGCCACAGCCTCTAGCGATGGTGTCTCGTGCCAGGAGCACAGCAATATTTTGCTGTCTTTTCTTGGATTTTCTTTAAGATGTTTTTTGTTCATGTTTTTTGTTTGTTGCGGTTGCACCCGATTCAAGAGCCGAATGGCTCACAGGGCTATACCTAATAAATGAACTTGAACTTGATCTCAAAGAGCGGCCACACAAACAGCACCGCCAGAGCGATCACTTGCCGATCTGTGGCCGTGGCACGCGCACGCGTCCCACTCGCCGCAATGTTGCGAGCATCTCTGTGTTGGAGCCTTCACAGCCGCTTCGGCTCGGCGATGTGTGGCTCGTTCTCCTCTGCTGCTCCCATTGTCTGGAGGAAATCTCAGGTAGCAAGTTGCGATGGTCTCAGCCCGGTTCACAATCAGCTAATGCACAACAAAACCCAACCCGATTAAATTAGGATTTCCACTGAATTTCGCAGGCAAAGATATTCGTTTGACTGCCTTGAGACTAACTGGTGGCTTAATAGTCACCAAAATTCTGTTCTGCTGCCCCCTGATTCTGGAACGCAAACCCGAACCCTTCCACCACCAGCCACCGATGCTGTTGGCTAACCCATCCCTGTTCAAGTCCAGGCTCAAACCCTTCCTCTCTCTTCCTCCTCCTCTTACACCCAGCTGCTCTCCCCTCTCTCCTTTAAGTGTAAACACGCCCACTGTTTTTGTACAGCGTCCCGAGACGCGGTGGCATCTAGACACAATATACATGCACATTGTATTGTATCGCACAGATGCAGGAGAGTAATGGACGGCACTAATGGGACATGCTCTAACCCGAGCTGTTGTAAACAATTAAAATGCATTTATCAACGCATCTCTAAATGAGATCAATAAACACTTAGTGGATTAATACTATGGATTTCTGGGAACATTATTAACTGCAAATATGTCTAAATCACTGTAAATGCCCCCAGATCGCGTTTGATGCAGGATGCCGAGCAGCGTGGAGCCGTGATAGGCGACCGCCGGTCAGCACGGTTGTCTGCGTACGGTGCGAAAGAAGACGTTCAACTTGCGTGCACACACCAGGACTTGCCCGGGTGTCGTGGCCAAGGGGGTGACGACTGTGCTGGATGCTGTCCCCCATCGGATGTGCGGCGGGCGCTCTCTGGTTTTCTTCCACAAGCACTCATAAAAAAGAATTGGCTGAACATTAAAAGATGCAGGACCCTCCTGAGAAAGGTTTCTTCTGACTGATCGACGCTTTCCTCTGTAAATAATTCCATTATTTTGTCATTACAGCGCTTAGTTTGTGCTATGCCAGCAACCCCCCCCCTCTCTCTCTCTCTCTTTTAACCCAATTCTCATTGCTGTGTGTTTTGTCTAGAATACTTTTATTGGGGAGATGTCAATTATTTGCATTATACGAGCATAAGAAAGGTAAAAAAAAAGAACGAGAGTAAATTGGACCGTCCAGGATTTCATTGTCGCTACCCATCGTTGTCAAATCCCTCTCTGGGGGCATTTTAATGTTCCCGACGCAAAAACGCCTCGATTCCACCAGCTCATTATTTATTCTCAGCCGAGATGTGCGACAGGCACACAACCAGCAGAAAGTGCATTGCGCAGGCAAAGTGAACTCCGCAAGATAATTTCAAGGTAGGTTGTTAAATAGACTTTAGACGGCGAGAAATTGGATAGAACATTGCTGCTCATTTTTCTTGTATTTGTACTATTAGAATGTATATTCTTAAAACACATTACAATCCTAAAAATACGAGAATGTCTGCAATTCAGTGCCAGATTTTCTTGGGAACTCTCTGTCCCATTTCCATCGGGAACTTATAAAAGTTTGAATGCTTCATCTGTTGATGTTTTTCTTATGAATTCCCACAGGATGTCTAATGCTATATAACAAAGACAAAGATCCCCTGATATAGCCTTAACAAACTGCTGGGGCAAGTGCTGCTAGCGAACACCGATCAAAGCCAGCACGGCACACGAGGGGGTGGGCGGCCAGTACCACGCCCGACCGCCTTTGTCTCCCCAGTGACGACATTTGCAAAACCGCACCAGCTACTAATTTGAGGCTGAGCCGATCTAGGGGAGGCCCAGGACCTATTCAGATAATCGCCACTGTTGTTGGCCACGAGCGGGTTTCCAATTCGTGTCGCCGGGTTCGTAGCACAACGCGCTAATTGCTACACCCTAACCGCTTCGCACCACACATATATATGCTGAGAATAGTTTTTTTTTTTTTCAGCTACACATTTTCACACATTTACTTATATATTAAACACAGCTCAGCATATTAACCGATACATTTGGAGGGGGGGGGGGGAGAACAAAAGAAAAACAATTCCATATCATGGCATCAACAACAAAAAAGCCCGCAATGATGAAGGAACACTGCATTATCGTTTTGTCGCTGAAAAGCCACGAGAATAAATGTCTGAAAGTAATGGCATGTCACCAGGGCGGTTGGTTGGTGGTGTATTTTTTTTGCTGTGCGTTACCAGTCACAGGAAATTGCCGGAGCAATTTAAAGAGCCGGAGAAATTGCGCGGCAACTTTCTGTATCCCTCACAAAAGTAAAGGTCTATCTGGCAATTTTGCAACTAAAAAAGGCGGACACACACGTACACACACGCACACGCGCGCGCACGGGCTGAGCAGAAATCCCACATCGCCCCATTTCCACAGCGACGCACAAAGACCCTGTGCACGCACGAGCAATTTCCACCTCAATGGAGAAACAGGGGAGGCAGGGGGGCTGGCTAGGCAGAAGGGGGGGGGGGGTGCAGAGTGTTGGTGGAGCGGCGGGAGGCGAAACCTGAATTGATTTGTCTCCTTTATTGACCCGCATGCTGAATTCCACTGCAGATAAGAGCTTCTGTTCTTCACTCTGGTCGGTATTCAAGGCGCTGGCGGCTGCGGTGTTGGGCCATCACTGAATAATTACCTTTCAGCGGCCATGGTGGAGGGGAGGGGGCAACGAGGACTGTGGGGAGACCGGCGTGGGCCCGTCTTTAAGCAAAGCAAATGTGATATTGATTCTGCCATCAGCGCTGTAAGGTCTATTTGGTCTCACATGCCTGATGCGCATTACACTCAGGATACACTTAAACTTGGCTTTTACCCCAGCATTAAAGTCCTTCGCTTACGGCGCCTAACGATATCGTAACGCATGCACGGCGCCACAGGTCCACTCTCCCTGCCTCGATGTACAACTTCCGATCGTCGTTGTTGTTACCGGCGCTGCCATTAACGGTGGCGGTGGTGGCGGTGGTGGTAGGGGGGGGGCTCCTCTGTTGCGGTGGCACGCAAGGCTGTGCATTCCTTTGCTTGCGACTGGGGGCTTTCTGCGCGTGCTGCCCCCGATGTTTGCCGGAGGACAAACGCTTGGCTCTCGTCTTCGGTGAACTTCACTCTTCTGGTCAAATGTGTTGTTCCGGTTTAACAAAATAATAAAAGGAGCTCCCGAGCAAAGATGTTATCCTGGGTAAATGGCAGCCGTGGGACACGCAGCGCGTGGTGGAGTTTGCAGACCCTCGTAAGAGGCGGCCGCGTGGCTCAGGGGTCAGAGTGCGGAGCTGGCACGGCCGACATCCTTTTGTTTAAATAAAAGCTTCAGCCGCCTGTGATTGAACAGAGTTCATCTCGTGTTCAGTTGAAGGTCTGAGGTCGGTTACCAACGACTGCACAAACATTACATTTTGGGTTTTCACTGCGTACGAGCAAGACACGCACTATTTGGATGTGACGTCCGTCCCTCCAGCCAGCAAAACTTTTATAATTATCTTATAGAGCCCCGTCTCTCCCCACCCCCTCCCCTTTTATCTCCCACCTCTGATCTTTGCTCTCCTCATTCCCTCTTCTCACTCTCTCACATCTCAATATCTCTTGCCTCTCCCTAACCCTCTCTCCCACTGCTGATCACTTTCCCTCGCTGCCCTCTTTCTTTTGCTCTCTGTCTCTTCCTCCCTCCATCTCTCGTCCTTCTCCTCCCCTCCCCTATCTCCATCCTCTATCTTATTTTCGAGTGATCTACGGGCGGGGGGGGGTGGATTGGGGTGGGGGGGGAAGTGACCTCAGCGGGACGCATGAACCCAGCTCCACGCTGTGGGATGTGGGTGACGTCATCCCGCAGACGTGCGTGGTGACGTCACTCCCATTCACGTGCACTAGCCAGCAATTCAGCCAGGCAGCCAGCAATACTTTTTGTTTTCTAATATAGGTATTGCAAACACTAGTTTTATTGATACGAGGCAAACACACTCTTTGCAGGGGATTAAAGGCGTGCACCAAGTGTGGATGAAGATGAGTATTAACGTGGCCTTAGGGAGGAGTTTGACGTCTTTCCTGGACCATTCTCTGACAGCACTGCTGGCTGCAGTTACAAATACAATTTCTCCTCATGAAATGCCACCAATATATAATTAGAATATCATCATCATCACCCATGTTCAATCAACTTCTCGATAAAGGACTTCCCAAGTTGCTGCAGCCTAATTTTTTTTAATGAAAATTATTTAAATTTGAAGCTTTCGTGTCTGCAAGGATCCATACTTTTTTTTATCTTTCGCTAAAGTCACGTAGGTGAAAATATTTTTTCTTTTTATTTCCACCTACGTGACTTTACCTAAAGAACCAAAGAGTAGTTTTTTTTTATCTTTTTCAAATAGCTATTTAACGATGCGTTTTTTGTCACTCTCGCAGCTGGCAGTGGCATCACCCTGCATCAGATATCCCCATAGGACGATGTTGCAGAAATACTTCTGAAGCTACTTCAACAGATCTCTATATCCACACTTAGGGGCACACGTCGCAAACCTCCACGTGTAATTGCAACTTTTTTCCCCCCTGCTATTCTCAGAACTGGAATCTATCCAAGATAAGTAGACAAAATAAAATCTCACGTGAATTTGTGGTGCGTTATTGCTGTGCTTATCTTGCGCAGACCATGAACTTAACATCAACTGAAACTCGCGAAACCTGAGAATGCGGTTTCAATCACAAGCAGGTGCCTGGGCTTCAACCCAGGACGTCCCCAGTGTCGGCATCGGTGCCTCTCGCCGAGACGACCTCGTCCTACGCCCCCCCCCCCCCCCCCCCTTGCACAAAAAAAATAAACCCTTGGGTTTTGGCGACAATTATATTGAAAAATACCGGGGGGGGGGGGGGGGTTGAGTTAGATCGCGTAACATTTTTGGGTTAGATCGCGTAACATTTTTGGGTTAGATCGCGTAACATTTTTTGGGTTAGATCGCGTAAATATATGTGTCGTTAAACCCGCCACCACCCGACACAGCCAATTAGTAAGGGTTGTCACGTAAACAAAACGTGGCCAATTCGTCACTAGTACAGCACACCGGTGTGTTGGAGAGCCAAGCCACAACATTTACAATCCGAGCACGACATTTCGCCAGTAATCACAACTAGCTTCATCAGGCGACAGCCAGATATATCTGAATAATAACATCATTGTCAAACACATTTTTTTCTTTACCAGGAATTACTTTGCGTGGGGGAGACGGCTAAGAAATCACAAAATCTGTAACTCTAAATTGTAACGACTTTCGTTGGAGTCGCTCATTTTAAATATGAACCACGTATCAAGATGCTCAGTCGGTACCCTTCACGAACAACCCAGAATAGATCACGAGCCTTGGCCAGAGTGTAAATTTCTCCATAAACCATCCCCTTATTTCTGGCAAATTCCAGGTCATCCCTGTCCAGATACTTTAACGACTGGTGCGCGAGAATGACAGCACACATACGGCTTCCACCAAACTTTTAGAAGACTATATATTAGCTGGAAGGCTTTGGGGTTTGAGTTTTTAGTTTTTTCTTATCCTCTTCCTCTTGAAAGCAGTGTCTCTTTAAGATTCGTCGTCCCTCCTCTTAGTCCGTACTAAATGGTTTATCGCCGACAGGTGATGAATGAATACGGTTTGATATCCATCATCGGAGAGCAGCGCACGGCTCCCTGGAAGCAAGGTGGGCGTACCTATAGGTGACCCTGTCTCATCTCTCAGCCTGTGTGCCCCTGAGGCTACCCCCCCCCCCACACAACAATATACGTTACCGGCAGACAAAGATCCCCGTATAGCCTACAAAGACTGCTTGGCAAAGTGCAGCTAGCGAGCATCGAACCAAACATATGCGGGGGGGGGGGGTCGTTTGTGTGTCTGTGTGGGGAGCGGTAGTGTAGCGGTTAGCGCTACGCTGCGCTATGAACCCGGCGACCCGAGTTCGATTCCCACTCACGGTCAACACCGGTGACGATAATCTGTACCGGTTCTGGGCCTCCCCTAGGTCGACTCAGCCTCAAATGAGTACCTGGTGCGGTGTGTAAACATCGCCACTGGTGGAAACAAAGGCGGTCGGAATTGGTGCTGGCCACCCACCCCCTCGTGTGCCGTTCCAGACCTTCATAGGTGCTCGCTAACAGCACTTGCCCCAACAGTCTGTCAAGGTTACACGGGGGATCTTTGTCATTGTTTCGTGTGTTGCCAGCACCCCGCCCATCTTCGTCGCCTCGTGCCGATGATTTTGGCACTGATCTCGCTGCCGAGCAACCGAGGACCCGGGACAAATTCTGATGTCAATTTCCACTGATAATATCCCACGGCCAGGAATCGAGGGCACCAACCACACGAAAATATGCGCGCGTGTAAGCACACACAGACACGTGCACGTTTTCCTACGGCCACACACACAAGGGTAGAAGTAAAATCTCGCAAATGCGCTTGTGCACAAACACATCACACGTTGACAAACATTCCCCATATATCCACGGACTTGGCGTTAGTACTGCGAGTAAACAAAGAGGCCTGCACAGCACATGGCTGATGGCCAGCTCTATCCCCCCCCCCCCCGCTGACATTGATTGCTGCCGATGTTAGCCATTGATTGGCAGGAAATGAACTCGAGTCGCCGTGTTCATAACACGGCGCATGCCAAGGGCCGGGTCACCGCATCTGCTGGTCACCGCAGCACGTGTGCCCAGACTAGGTGCACTTTTGAGGCCACTTTAAATATGTCGAAGGCTCGCTGGCAGGAGGTTATGGAAAAGGCCAGGTGCTGTGGATGAAATGACGGAGATACACCACCTGCGCTGTCCGCTGTGCCAACTCGTTGGCTTTTAGCCACCCGGTGCCCTGATTCGTGGCTCCGAAATATTCTCCTCCAGCTCCCATTCACGCCACACTCCTTTAGACTGTTGGGGAAAGTGCCGTTTGCGAGCACCTATGAAAGCCGGCACCGCTTACGATGGGAGGGCGGGGTGATGTGGCTCGCACAATGCCTGGACGCCTTTGTCTCTCCAGTGCTGATGTCTACACACCGAACTAGACCGAGTCATCCGAGGCGAACATTCCAGATATACGCCACCGGTGATTGCCGTGCCGGGGAATTGAACTCAGGTCACCGGGTTCGTGGCGCAGTGCACGAACCACTACGGCACTGCTCCACTTTCATGTCGATCACGCTCCATTTTTTTGCAGACACAAACACAGCAGGTGCAAATGTGTACGCAATGCAAAAAAAGGAAAGGACACGCACGCGCATTAGGAACGCGCGTACAATGCAAACGACGCAACGAAACGCCCGGAGCCGCGCACACCCCGAGCGTGCGAAGTAAGTGGTCGCATGCTGGCAGCGCCATTCACTGGAGAACATTCGGCAACAAAAGCAGCAGCAGCAGCAGCAAGGACCCGCGCACGGCGCTGTCAAGACACCGCCAGAGAGACTCTGACGCAGCGTCAGCCGGGGGAGGGGGGGGGCATGTGGCTATGCAGGTGACCGCAGTGCGCCCACTACACAAAGCTCCTGATCGCCGCTGTCAAGCAGAGCTCGCTGCTGCTGCCAACGCGTAAATACTACTTCGCCTCAAACTGGAGAATTTGGAGAAAATTATAGCACGTGCGTTCTTTACAAAACCAACAACTTTTTGTTTCATACATGTATAGCGACGCACTCGGAGACACTCTATCATCAGCCTTCACATCTCACAAGGGATAACTACAACTCTCAGTCAGGACAGCTGGCAGACTGTCTGAGTGACAACACCGAGAAGGCGAAGACAGCGACGAAGACTCCAGCAGCCCGACGGGATTCCAACTCCAAGCAACAGCCCCGAGCCGTCGCTCGGGGTCCCCTTTTATCCTCCCGGCGTGGCCTCGCTCCCCCTCTAGAACCTACTAGCGGGTTCCTGGCCTTGCCTCACGTGCCCCCCTCTATCACCTTTGCCCTACATCCCTCTCTCTGACTTATCACGTGACCTGCTGACAGACAGGGCTGCTGCAACTGCAGATCCCTTTCTCCGCCAGCAACCAGCGCTGTGCTACGCAGTGACCCATTCCATGTCACTACACATGTCAGCACGTTGTGTACCCGGCAATCTTGTGAAACGCAAAAGTACTGCGAGGGCCAATGTTATGATAATCAGTGTGTTCTCTCTCTCTACGTCTCTCCGATTGCAGTCAAATTGGCAGCGAGAGCCTCGCGCTCCCTCTCGCCGTCTGCCCGCTACCCTGCCCGGTCTCTGCAGCTGACACTCGCGAATCAGAATTATGAAATGCGGCACAGAACGCGTGTGGGGCGGGCAGCCGCCTCCATTCCGCCTGGGTCACGGTGACCCCCTCCTTCACCCCCCCTTCCCCCTCCCGGTTAATTGTGGGCGTTTTCAGGCGCCCGCGGCCAGTGGCAACTCAACGATGTCCACCACAAATGTTTCTGGGAGCGCCACCAGGGCACTTAGACGCGCTCAGGCTTTTAACCTCGTGGGTGAGCCACCGCCACCAAGTCGTGCAGGGCAGGACAGGGGAGGGGGTCGCGGCGCGGTGGCCAGGGCCCGGCGTTTTTGGCCGCCAGTCAATTTATTTTACAGCGTGCGGAAGGGCCCTGCCTATTTCCCGAAGAAATATGTCGGACATATCGGGACTGCCCGAAACGTAAATCTGTGGATGCTTTCCAGTGTGATTACGTGCGCGCCTCCGGAGGCCCCGCTGCCACGGACAGCCAAATGTTTGTCATGCGCAAAGCAGTGCCGCCTTCTCAAAGCAATTAGTGTGGTTTAGCTTGCCTGCTCCTGTAACAGATGGGCAGGGGGTGCCAAGCTGGCTGTTCATCCACAAATTCCACCTGCCCATCTCCACTTCATCGCGGAGGCGGCGGTAGCAGCAGGGTCTTGGTTTGTGAGCGATCGTGACGGACGAGGGCGATTTCTATTCTTGCCGGCATTCTGTTCCCTCCAGAAAACACTCAAAGTTTGCGGGAGGAAAACAAAAATCGCTTGGTGCGCGTCTCGTGAAAAATCCGCTGCGTGTGGGACGTTGACCGACAATGGTTTTCCACGTTGCTCCCACCTTGTCTTGGTGAACCCCAGCTGCTGTCAATAATTACCGCCATGGCGTATTCATGAGCGACACAAACAAATATAAAAAAAAATAAGCCGCTAATTTGAAACTAACAAAATATTTCAATAAAAATGTGTAATTTACAGGCACACCTGTTCACAATAGCACTCGCCCTCCGTACAACGTACATTGGGTGCGAGCACAGACGCATATCCGACAGTTCGTGAGTTTACAGCAACACGAGCCACCACCAACACCACCACCACCGTGTCGCATCATCGCGTCGCCTGTTTATCTTCCCCGGGCAGTAATCGGGACGTTCCCCCCCCC
>CM025629.2:7924109-7935498 GCA_014621495.2 Entosphenus tridentatus
GACAATTAATCCCTGGTGGGCAGTGTGGAACATTGTTCCTACCTGTAACAGTATATTAAATAGTCCCCGCCCCCCCCCCCCCCTTCTATCACGCTGGAGCTCGCTGGTGAGGTCCTTACCCTGGTATAACGATGACCTTCGTGCACGGAAGGCAACTCTCCACAAGGTAGGGTGATCTTGGAGAAAATCTGGTCTTGCCATCCACTCGCAAATCTTGAAACAACACCTTACAATTAACAGAAAGGCACTAAACCATGATCGCACCCACTATCTTTCTGCTACTCTAGCTACTGCTTGGAATAACCTTATGATTCTCTTTTTCTGCCGTTCATAGGCTCCTTCCTCGAGTACCAAGGCTAATACTGACCAGTTCCTTTAAGTCTTGTTTTTAAATCAACACAATTCACCTTTCCATTAAATATCTCCCTTTTCCGACCTTTATGCCCACTGTTCTGCCACCATTTTTGATATCTGTTATCTTTGTATTCTCCAAGCTCTCACAATCAGACGTTGCTTCATTGATTGCTAGTTCGAAAGCAACCTATTGTTCTCTTGATCACATTCCTTCTAAATTTATTCATGCTATTTTCCATCTCTTGCAGTCTTTATTACCAATCTTCTTAGCAACTCATTCCAATCAGGTACGGTCCCTTCTATTCTGTTTTAAAATGTGCCACTGTCATTCCTATACTCAAGAAGGCTGGCCTCGATTCAGAATTCCTCAGTAATTATCGTCCAATTTCCAACCTGACATATCTCTCCAAGAACCTTGAGCTTTTTTGTTTTTATCAATTTCCGTCCTGCTTTTGGTCTATTCGCACAGCACCGACAACGGCTCTGGTTAGGGTAGATAATGACTTGCTGGTTACTGCTGTTGTGGGCCAGCCTAGCATCATTCTTGTCCTTTTGAATCTGAGTGCTGCCTCCGACAGCATTCATCATTCCATTTTACTCGAGCGTTTGGAAGGCGATAAGGGGGTTTCTGGCACTGTTTTGCGCTGGTTTACTTCATATCTATCTGAGCGTGAACAGTTTATCACCCTAGGAGGGATAAATTCAGGCCACATGTTCAGTTTCTTTTGGTGTCCACTAACGTTCAGTCCTCGGCCCACTTTTGTTCTGCATATAGATTGCCCCCACTTGGCCATACCATATGCCACCTCTGACTTTGTTTTCATTGTTATGCTGTTGACACTCAAATTTACATTAACATTGAATCCTCCCTCAATGCAGCAGCATCTTGCGTGTCATCTTCTCTCGTGACAATTAAGGCTTGGATGCAGTCTAACTTTCTTCAGTTAAAAGCCAAGACAGAGGTGCTGCTTGTTGGGTCCCGTCATCAATTGTCTAAGGCTGGCTCGGTGGGTGTATTAATTGATGGCGCCAATGTCGGTGCTGCTCAGACAGTCTGCAACCTTGGTGTGTTCCCTGATCCCTCACTAACCTTCGAAGCGCACACTAACAAGGTCATTAAGGCTGCCTTCTTTCACCTCAGAAATATAGCCAGATTGCGCCCCATTCTCTCGTTATCGGACCTTTAAAAGCTGGTATACGCGTTTGTCTTTCCACGCATCGAATTTTGCAATTCATCATTAGCTGGCATCCCTCTCAAGCTGTTAAACTGCCTCCAGCGCGTGCAGAAAGCAGCTGACAGAGTTCTTACTCAAACACAAGTTGCCGAGCACATGACCCCTATACTTGAGTATCTCCATTGGTTACCCGTCAGGTTCCGAGTGGAGTTCAACATCCTACTACTCACTTACAAGGCCCTCAACAATGCCTCCTCCACCCCTATGTCCCAACGTGTGCCGAGGTTGCACCTCCGTCCAATGGGTGACCCTGGGGAGGCTTTTCCCGTGTTGTTCCCAAGCTGTGAAATTCACTTCCATCGAATATTTCATCTGCTGAGTCCCTCGAATTATTTAAAACCTGCCTTAAGACTTTTTTTTCTTAAAGGCCTTTCCTGCTGATTAATTTGGTCATGTGTTTTGGGAGTGTGGGGGGGGTATTTGTATCTGTGGGTAAATAATGAGCCTGCGTGCTCATTAGGTTTTAGAAGTGCATGAGTTATTGACTTACTTCCTTTTAGCTTTGTGCATTGCCTTGCAACCTCTGGATGAAACGTGCTTTATAAGTGTCAATTATTATCATTACCTGGTAAAACAAGAAAAAACTGTTTAATGTAGTGTAAGTCCGTGCGATCTTCACGCCACGGAGAAGAGGACGGCGGTTTAAAGCCGTGACTTGACCGCGCGAGGAAGTTCCTGACCATGGAAGCAGTAGTAGCAGTGGATGAGGAGGCGGGACTCTCCCATTGGACAGAGGCTTCGGTGACTGGTGCTGCCACCTGGCCATGCGGGGCACCCGTTGGCGGCCTTACCCCAGCCGTGCCCTCTCTGGCAGCCCCGACACAGAGGCCTAGGTCTCATCTCAGAGCAGTCGCAGTGCTCACATTTGCATCATTTTCAGCGGTGCAGAAATGTTGGGAGCGAATATTAAATAAATAAATAAATGCATAATGTAATCCTATTTCAATCTTTTTTTTAAGGCCATCAATTTTGCTTGCTTCGGATTTCGGAGCATAGCGTTGCTTTTGGCAATTTGAGTCACAATGCAGGAATGAATTTCACACCGGATTTTATTTCTCTCTCTTTTTTTTCTCTTCGGAAATTTAAATTGTTCTCTGGACTGTGAATGGTATTAAAAATGTGCTGCCAGAAAAAGAAAAGAAAAAACAGGTTGCCAGCTGTAATCCCGAAGACATTTTTCAAATGCAAAAACGGTCAAACCCACCTCGCCGTACCGTAGCTAGGGCCCGATCTCCGCAGGACACAAAGCGCGGTGACAGCAGTGTCAGGGCAAGCCGTATAAGCTGGCCCGGGTGGCTCAAACAACTGACAGAGCGAGTGGCCTCAGTCGAACGATTGCAAAATCAAATCTTGGTTCGGGGTTGAACTCTGCCCATCATCCCGTCCGGAGTCAATAAAATAAGTACAACTTCGCGGGGAGGTCAATAGTGGCTGTCCTATGCCTATAGTCGCCCCCCACCAGAGAAATGTGGAATTTTCAGCACAGACTCAGGGCTGTACTCACCACCTAAAGTTTAATTTGAGCAGGAAATCACTTTGATCGTGTTTACTTTGTCTAAACGCAGCGATGCCAGTTAAAGACAAATACACCCGCGGCCCGAGCATCGATTACAGCCAATGGAGTCTGCGTGCAACGTCTGCATCGTTGTAAGAAAGAAAATCAGGAATTAAAACTGGCACATTATGGAAAAACTGACAGAGCCCTCGCGTATCTAATAGCAGAGTCATTCCGTAATTGTACGCCGAAATTTACACCAAAACTAACAGAAACGCGCCATCTGAACCTATCTAATTCCATTAGCTCCAACTAGCGGCGGAGACTTTACGAGGTTGGCAGCTGTGCAGTGTTAACATTGAGGGCATTTAAAACCACCGCACATTTCAATTAGGCAATGGGGATATCTGGTGAAGCACTAAGTTTAATTAAAACAAAGCCCCAAGATGCACTCAGCGATTGCCATAATAAATTGTTTTTGTGGGAGGAGAGTTCCATTTCAAGAAATTATCCACAAAACATAATCGCCATCTGCGAAACGGAAATCGACGGAATAAAATTGGCAGAAGCGGGGGAAAATAGCAGAAGAGCAACAGCCTCGAAACGCGTCATTACTCGCTCATGGCGCCGCTCAGTTCAGCACGTGATATTTGCTCTCCGTCTTTTCGGGTTATGGTTGCATAACGCCCATCGTGAAGCGTGGAGCGGCGCTACACGAGTATTCGATGAGTTTCACGTCCTCGTAAAACAAAACGTGGCAATTCATGCCTCATTATTAGCCACTTAGGGACTCGTCGTACGTGTAAACGTTGGCGAAATTAAAAAGCTGATTGCAATTTTATTTTTACTTCCCACCATTCTCACACGTCTCCCCCCCCACAACCCCTCCTCATTCACCACGCCTCCGCCCTCCACGCTCACCACAGGCCGAACACAATAACACTGAAGGTCGGACACACATTCTGTCCCAGTACGTATAGCAGGAACGGCTGTAATAATGCCCATCGGTTGCTTTGACTCAAAGGATTTTGAAGAGGGAGGAGGGGGGGTAGGGGGCGGCGCTCAACTACCTCGAGAGCAACGCTGCTGCTGCTGCTGAGCGAAAGTCGTGCTGTGCACGTGGGGCCTCGAGATGCCGAGGCCCGATGGGAAGCCGCGTTCAGTGACAACGAGGCCCGCGGCGCTCGGGGGTACACACAAAGAGCGAGAACGCTCGCGCCTGGCGATGCGTTACTCGTCGTGGTGGTGGTGCAATCGGAGGTGGAGCTGAACTATGGAACTACTTCTCTCAGAGCCGAGTGCGGCTGTGCGTTTTGATCACACCGGAAGACTTATGCTTTGAATCTCCAATGTTTTGTCTCAAAGCTACCAATGTTGTGCTTAAGCCAGTGTGTGTATCTGCACGTTTCCTTCCATTTTGCACATTTCCTTATGATAGTGGTGCAAGTACCATATGTTACATTTTGCAGATTTATTTTCTGTTGGGGATTGTAAATCACCTTGAGGGGACTCATCGGGAAAGGCAATAGTTATTTTTTCTTGATAATGAGTACTGGCCACAGGCCAGCAACAATAGATGAAGCATCAACATGTGTGTTGGATTGAGAAAGGTTGTAATAACGTGGGAAAATAGATGTTTGGGAGGGAATTCCATAGCGGAGCAGTGAAAGAGAAGCAGAGAGAGAGAAGCGTTTTGACCTGCAGCGTAGCGAGTGCAAGGATGAGTAGGTGAGTGTATTGTTGTGACCGGCGGTGTTGTTTTAAGTGTGGATAAAACTACAAAATCTGTTAGACCTCAATACGGGTGACGTTAACAAGAAAAGTAACCGCTGTAGTAGCGTTAGAAGAGTGATAAAAATAGTAATTTTATTTGAATAATTGTGATATTCTTATAAAGATTGGAGTGGTGGTGCATTGGTTGGCACACTGTGCTATGAACCTGGTTGCCTGCAATCAATATGTAACCATGGGTAGGATCGTGGGCAATTGAGACCTTTACGTTTTGGTTTATTTTCGCGCAGATAAACCCCAATGGGAAATAAATGATCCCTTTCGATATCGGGACGAGACTCCGGCCGGCTCCTTCAGCAACTCACGATGACGAGCAGCAGCCTGCAAGGCCCCGGTTCGTGGCCCTCTCAGCCCGTGGTTCGCGCAAATGCCGCAGCGTCACTTGCTTGCAAAGTGGCAGTCGCGCGGCCACAGTCGCCGCGAAGTGGTGCGCTCGTACCAGGCTGTGCCGGAGGAGCAGAAGCCAATTATGCAAAATTCACACTTCTTACTGTGGGTTCTGTGAAAGTGGATTTGCAGCAACAACAACAACAAAAATGGTTCACCAGGCAAAAAAAGAGAGCATTCGCTATTGAAAATGTCCATCGGCAAAACAAAAAAATGCAAAAGAGCGATCGCATTCCTTAAAATAAAGAAAATCCCTCCCCCCACCAGCGGATGATTGCGCTTCACAGGGAATTACGGTTAACGCAGCGAGCACCGGGCGCGGGGGGTTGTTTTTTCATTTTCAGCAGCCGCGACCTCGCTGGTCTCTCTCTCTCTCTGACACACACACACACATCGGCCCCGCATTTGTCGATCTCAATTTTTACGCGGCCTGCAAACAAGGAAGAAAACCCCAACCCCGGCGCGCCGTAACGACGAGCGAGAATGTACCTGCAGCGAGAATATAAAGCGTGGCGAGAGGACGTCGTTTCACGCGAGCGGCGCTGCGGTAATGCCAGCCTGCGGAGCGCCGGGAGGGAGGTGCATCGGCTATTTTAGTGCTCGCTGTCAAAGCTGACGTGACATAACCTTTCCTTGCTGACAGGCTCGGGGGGGGGGAAGCTGAAAGGTTAGTATAGCAGGAGGAAGGAGGAGGAAGAGAAAATGTGATTGTTGGGTGTCTTGTATTGCACAGCGGCGGTGTATACGGGCTAGCAGGTGTCCATCACTCCTTTCCCAGGCCGAGGGCACTCTTAATACATGCTGTAACATTTGGGCTTACGTGAAAAGCCTCGGTTAACCTTCCCCGCGTATGTTGACGGCAGATAATGTTGTCCTCCAGGCTTAGACAAAACGTTGAATTGCCCGTGGCTTATAGGGCCTTATTGCAGCAGGAGGCGAGGCAGCTGCTCGCGGCCGAGACGCCGTTAGGATTTTCACGTTGTCGGCGATCAAAATATGTTGGCCTGAAAAAAAAGGAGGTCGCTTTCTCACCCCCCCCCACCACCACCATGGTCCAATCATAATGTTTGTCTGCATCATTGGAAGTCGTAGCTCAGCTTGACGGATCGTCTGAAAAAAAAACGTGTAACTCGATGGCAAGTGCTGCCAGCGACGGATGGGGAAGGAGAAGTTGTCACAATAGTCAAGGAATTGGAACAAATAAAGTCCAAATCAGGCGGGGGGGAGGGAAGCTTCGTGTAAGAAGAATATTGAGTCTCAAATGAGCCCCAAATGACTAAACAACAAATAGTCTTATTAACGGTGGTAATAATGTGAATATGCAATTTACACATTTGAATTTCGATTTACTTTAGCTATTAATTTGAACGAGCACATTTTGAATTCAACAAATATCGTGAGATCACTGCCCCCATCGGGAGTGCCGTCACGTTGGGTGCGCCCACCACCCCGTGTGTCCGTGATGTCACCTGTCACTATACGATACGAACGTTCACACTGACAATCATCAATTTATCATTGCTTTGTAATTATATGTCCATATTCTTGGTTCTTTCGATAAAATCACGTAGATAGGAAATGAAATAAAAATGTCTTTAATATTTTTTAATAAAAAAAATTATATTTTATATTTTTATATTAAAAAAATATTTTTAGTTCATATTTTTTCATTAAAAAAAAATTCTATTTTTTTATTAAAAAATATTTTTTATTTTATTTTATTTCCTATCTACGTGATTTTACCCAAAGAACCAAGACCATGAATTCCTGCAGTCACGAAAATGAAGTCACAATTTCAATATACGTCCAATTTTTATTTCGATAGTTCTCCGCTCCCCATACTCACAGTACGAATGAAGGTTACTTAACGTTCAACTGCAGTTGACTCAACGGTTCGCCCGTGACAAGGCCTCTCATCGTCGCAAACAACCCACCTTGCTTGTGTAGAGGTGTAGTGAGTGCCATCACGTCACGCGCGCCCTCGGAGAGAGTGGCGTCGCGGGACATGACGTCAGGCGGGCCGTGGGGGACGGTGACGTCATGCCCCCAGGGGGGTATTTAAAGGGGGACCCGGGATGTAACCGGGGTTCGTCAGGGGGTAGGAGTGGGGACTCAGGGTAGTTGGTCCCCACACGAGGCTAGGGGAGGCTACTCCGCCCGACCGGCCGAGGTTGGGGGTAGTCCCCGCCCGAGGCAGGGTGGAGAGCCGAGTTAGCCGGGTGTAGGGATCACAGTTCCCGGTCCCCTGGGGAGTTATTGGCTAGGGGGGTTTTTTGGTTCGGCGTTAGTCCTTAATAAACGTGGCGTGAGCCCCAAACAGCAACCTGCATCGGAGTCATAAATTGCGCTACAACACTTGTAACGCGCATGCTGTCAGTGACGAAATACGAAATTAAACAAATAAATTTATTCACAAGAGGTTTTTTGGGGGTAGATCGCGTAAATATACATGTCGTTAAACCCGCCACCTTTCGACACAGCCAATTAGTAAGGTTTGCCACGTAAACAGAACATGCCAATTCGTTACTAGTACAGCACACCGGTGTGTTGGAGAGTAAACCCACAACATTTATAATTCGAGTACGACATTTCGTCAGTAATTATAACTAGCTTCATCAGGCTGCAGCCAGATTTGTTGAGAAATCTTCCTGATTCAGTCTTAAATAGAGCAGTCAATCATTCTGGAAAACGTTTTGTAAACACCAATTGAATTCATAACAACTGTTGTATTTATTAAGAAATTTAAATAGTCATGAAATCATAAAAAGTAAGTCTGGATTCTTTTTTTAATAACCAAGATATTATATTATATAAAATAGATTATATCAGTGTTTTTTTTTCATTGCAAGATGTATTGTAGTGTTTCAATATCGCGGAAACACTATCTCCACGTTGTCCAATGCTCTTAGGTTTCATAGAAAGGGAATGGTGTTAATTTTGTTCGGGAATGTTTAGAATTGCTTTACTGTTATTACCGTTGTTCTGTTGTTTTTTTGCTCTAAACTCTTTCTTCGGTGGTGCAACCCACGGCTACCACACGGGCTGCATATCTCGGCTCCGGGAAACAAAGAGAAAATGCCATCACGTGAAGCCATGAATACATTTTGCCGAGCGTGTGCGTGAGGGGGGGGGGGGAGTCATGTTCAGGCCCCTCGGCCAATTTCAAGGGCGTGCGAGTGCGCACGTGGCAGGGTGAGCTCAGAGCAGGAATAACCGCGACCCGCGCCCCGAGCGTAACCCCAATCCCAACCCCGATGCAAGCACCGACCCCTCCCGCTCCAGAGCAATCCTCGTCATAGCCCCAAAACCCAAACGCTCACCCCGACCACGACCTAACCCGTGCCGAACCCTACATAATTCTAACCTCTAACATTAATCCAGCTGCGGCACTAACACGGCCCCCACTAACCCTGACGCCAATCTTAATGCAATCCTCACCCCTAACCCAATTTGCAACCTCTCCCCGCCCACTCCCCATCTGGCAGGCTCAGCACTTGCTGAGCGGTGATTGTAAGTCATGCGGCGCGGGTATTGTGCGATAATGTGATTTTTCTTTCTTTCGACGAAATAATATTAAAAGCTTTGTAATAAAAACAAAGCAGCGCTCGCAGTTTTTGCGCGCAAAACTAGCAATAGCAAATCTACACTTTCCACAAAATACGTACATTTACCCCCCCCCCCCCCCCAAAAAAAAAGCTCCACGCAAATTGAATGACTGAAACATGTAAACACGTGCGGCGAATGCCGCCGAGGAGTCTTGTTTATATCCGTGAGCCGGCAGTGGTTCTTCACCTTTACCGAAGCCTAGCACCCCCCCCCCCCCCCCCCGGGGGTAATCGTAAAAAATGAAAAACGTTAATAAATGCAGATGTTTGATGAACCATAGTAGTTGCACTTACGTGCCCGTGCTTAATTTGTGTTTGCAATTGGTTGCCTTCTAGAAAAACAAATAAACTGGCCACGTCTCACACCCACAGAAAGGGCATCTCGCACCCCCACGGGAGTGCGTGCACCCCCAGGTTAAGAAGAGCCACTGGACCGTGAGCGGGTTAGGATGACGGTGCGGCAAGCTGCCGCGGGCTGGCGACCTCACGAGAAGACTGACGGTGGGGATGGGAGGGGGAGGGGAAGGGGGTGAAAAACAAGCGGCAGCCAAAAGGAGGGAGGGCGCACTCGGAGGATGCCGACCACAGGCGCGTCACGGAGATGGAGCGATGAAATCGGCTCACGCGCACGTGCCGTTGTAGACTCTTTAATTTTCTGAAACTGTGAAATAACGGCGGCTTGGGGAGCCCTTCATCCAGCAGTGGATCGATCGCGGTTGAACATGATGATGACGGCGGTGGTGGTAATTAACCCCCTATGCCGTGTCGGTCTTGAGAAGTCCTTCATCCAGTCGTGGATTGACAGCGCTCCATACGAGCGCACAACTTGTGAACCTGTGCGAAATCCCCCCCTCCTCCTCCTCTCACCACAAGCCGGCTCCACACGACCGACATACACGACCCCCATGCCTGGGGGGTACAGCCAGAGCCCCCCCCCCACCCTGGATGAACAGGGCACCTGCAGCACGGTCCCCAGTACGCCACCCTGGCCTCAGGATGGGACTTCATCCCAACAGGAAATGTGGCCGGTGCGTTGCGTCCTCGCATTTAAAAAAAATTAACCCGTAAAAACAAAGTTTTTCACTATAAATCCTTTATATGCGTGGCATCGGTTTTATTTTATGATTCATTTCTGTTTTTCTTGAGTAAGAGTTTCATTTTTATCACATTGGTATTTTAAATTAAATATGAAAAAAAGTGTAAAATTTTGGAAAAACATTTTCACGAAAATAAATTGTCACGCACAACGAGTCTGTGTGCAAAATGTCAGCTCGATTGGATCACGGGAAGTGGGTTAAAAAACGACCGAAAGATTTGCACGGTCATAAGCGCGCAAGCAAGCAAGCAAGTGAACTTAATATTAAGAATTTAAAAAGAGCGCACGACTACGTCCTCTCTCGTTCACCTTTCACTACGCGCGCAAACCAATTACCCCGCCCGGCGACTCACGACGGCACACGCTCTCCGACAAGTGAACCTTATATGGCGGGACCCCGGGGTCCCGTATAAACGGAAATCAAAATCGGTACTAATTTATCTATTTTGGCGACTCAGTCCCACCGCGCAACGTGAACGCCGCGCGACCCACCAGAAATCAATCCCTCTCGTTCTTCACCGAGCACCCGTCGTTTGCAAAATTGCCGCAGTCGTAAACGAAACTTTTAAACTTTGATCAGCGCGTCGTGTCGAGCTCGTCGAGAGGAATAGATCGCCGTGTCGTTCGCCTTCAACGGACATAAAATGACGTCGCAACGCAGTTTATGCGAGAGCCTATGGGACCCCGGGGTCCCGTCATGAGGTTCAATTATTCAGAGGCAGCAGGTCACATATGCTCCGTGTTGACACTTCCACCATCACCACTTCCACCCCGCATTGTTTGCGGAAGAAGAACGTCTGCGTGTGTTTGTTTTAATATGTGTATGCATATATTATATTAGAAGGGTGGGGGTGTCAGTGTAATTTTGACTCGTAATTACACTGAGAAATACACCGATCTATGAAATTACACCAGGAAAAAGGAGGAATAGGATGAGTATCGCATGGATTACAGAACATACGCAAGTCACAGACTTCATTGATTGTTCACAAAAGTACATGGGGCTCTGGCTGGTTGGTGGCCATGACGAATGACGGCGTGGCGGCTAGAGGGAACACCCTCAAGAGGACGGCTACGGATGCAGTGGAGATGGAGCGATTAAATCGGCTCGTGTCCAGGTGCTAGATGGATTGTATCTCAGGTCCGTGAGAGATAGGGACGGCTTGCGCAATCCTTCACCCAACGCCGCTCAGATATCATCCCAATGCCTCCTCCCCCGCGCCCATTCTCCACAGATCGTTAAAATTGGGTAAATAATAACAAATAACCTATAACTTGGGGTGAGCGTTAGGCGAGGCTCCCATGAGCTTATATGTATTGTGGTTGTAATTTTCAGCAGTTTTTACAAAAGATCCGCCCTCGTTTCTCACGCCGACGATTTACAGACATGCGGCAGTGGGATCAACCCCCCCTCCTCCTCCTCCTC
>CM025629.2:7935508-7971843 GCA_014621495.2 Entosphenus tridentatus
TTTTCTGCCGTTTTACTTTGTTCTTTGGGTTACACAAAAGCGATTGCCGTCGCGTCTCCGGTCAACGTCGATTCACACGGCATCACAAATGTTGGCGAGGCGGGGAGGGGGGGGGGCAGCCCCATGCGAAGTGCACTGCCCACGTGTGAAAGGCAAGGCCCACACACGACACCGAGGGGGGTGGGGGGGGGCCTTGAAAAGGGAGCCACGCAGCCTGGTCCGTTCCGGAGTGGCCCGACAAGACCGCCGTGGAAACCCAAGCGGAGTCTGATCGCACGTTTGGTGATCCGCGCCGGCTCCACTTCCCAGTGATCGTAGTCGGCATGTTTATCTATCGTGGAGGAATCCGATGAGCTATAATGCTCTTTTTTTCACGGATGTTCAGTGGCAACGCGGCAGCATTCGTCGTCTTCCTATTCCCAACCACCTCACGAATCCTCCGCTGCTGCTGCTGCTGATGGTTTAACACATTCCTGCGGAGGGAACTGGTAGGAACGTTGGGTTGCTCGGTCAATGGCCAGAGTCAACGGCGACGTGGTGTATTCCGCAAATATGCCTGACTGTGAGGGCGAGCACAAGCCGGCGTGAGTAGGTAAACGTTGAGTTTTATAAGGGCACCACGGGGTGACCAGCCCCTCCCCACCCAGCCCCACCCTCCCCACCCAGCCCCACCCAGCCCCACCCCTCCCATTTTTGGATGCACGACGGACGGACGGACGGACGGACACAATAATCCCCTGTGGGCTGGTGGAACCAGGTGGTTCCTACCAGTAAAAACTAAAAAGTATGTAAACCACACAGACTATACAATGTTTAATAATTCTTACATAGTTTGTATGAATAACAGTAATACTTTTGACAGCTCTTTGTCAATGCACTGCTCGTTGAATAACAAAAAAAAAGTTGGAATGTATTCTCATCTCCGCCTATAAACGTATCCACGTGACCCCAATACCACCCCTCCACTGGACCAATTCCAAGATCAAACTCACCATCTCCAAGATCCTCCATGGATTCACTCCCTGCCTATCTCTCTCCTCTCACTCCACTTCCCCCCCATGGGGTGAACCGTCACTCAGTGCTAGGCCGCTCATTCTACCCTGCTGACCCCAGGGAGTGGCCATCTCTTACCCGAGCCATCCATGAGGATTCCCTACCTAAGTAAGCCCATGTGTAAAAAAAAAAAGAAACCCCATTAATATTGTCCTCTGCCTATGACTCTTTCTCTGTTTGAAGACAAACACGCCGACCGCGTCAGTACAGTACCTTGAGATGCGGTCGCGTATAGACACTATAGAAATCCACACTGTATTGTAATGTATTGAAATTGCTATGTCTGGGAGAGCGAGAGAGAGAGAGAGTGAATGCGCGAAGTCCATTGCGGTGACAGCCGCCTTTGTGAAGAGAAGACAAGATTCTGGGGGGGGGGGGGGGGGGGCCCCACCGTTTGTTTGGCTTCTCCAGCTCTTGTGACAGCTCCCCGCTTTTAAATTCCCCAGACACACACACACAAAAATCCCCTTCCTTGAGAATACCCTCCCACCACCACCACCAGCAGCAGCAGCAGCACCATCACACAAGGCAGCGCGGCTACAGAACGGGAGACAGCGGCGCGCGCGGACGAGCGCCAAGACGCGGCACAGGCAGAGGCTGCCGCTGCAGGGACCGGCCGATGACAGGTTTGTGATGCCACACATCCACATCACGGGGTGATCGCGATGACCGAGAGCTTTGGCTCTGGACTTGAGACTAAAAGCTCGTGACAAACACTATATTATACCTGTCATCCCTGTCCCCCCCCCCCCCGCCTTTAATCGTGATATCTGCCACCACTTCAGAGTATTTCGTGGTAACATTCACTTCCATTTTTCCCTCTTGGGTAAAGACACACACACACATTTGCATGTCTTACATAACTGCCTCCGTTAAGTCACTGCTCCAAAGGGGAAAAAAACGCCGCGTTGCAGCACTTGATCCTCATGGCGATACCCCGGGGTACCAAATAATACAAAATGACCGATGCAATTAAACATGATATTTCTGGGACAGTATTTTTCCCCAGGGGTGTACTTCACTCCGCGACTGGGATAACCAATGAACCCGAAATCAGTGCCACACTCCGCGATGTCGAAACGCAGCGAGGACGATTGCGCCGAAACCCTGAACGCTCGCGGTACGCACCGTGGTGGTGGTGCCTCGTGCACAGCTCGTCGAGATGAGTCGATTGCCGCATCGCCGACCATCAGACTAAAAAATTCTACATCATGGACATTATGTATTATGGTACCCGGGGGTACCGCCATGAGGTTCAATCGGCCCGTGGCCCGTAATGTGGTCGAGGAAATTCGTCGTCAGTGCCATTCGAGCACCAGCCCCCGGCCGCCCCACCCCCCCCCCCCCCCCCCCCCCAAAACGCCGCCGCCGTCGCTCGCGAAAGACCCGCGGAGTGAATCCGTGGCGACGATAAAAGGCCGCGTGAAATCAAAGCGGACACTTGCAAGGGGGCGCGTCTTTGCCCATCTACGGTGCTACGTCTGGGAGAGAGAGAGCGAGAGAGCGAGAGAACGTGTCATCGGTGGCAGCGATTCATTCGTGGATCGAGATGGTCAGGTCATGGTCAAGTGGCACGCCCCCTTGTGCCCCCCCCCCCCCTTTCTTTTATTGGCGAGTGTCCGCTTCTATTTCAGTCGGTTCTTGTCGTATGACAGCACCACGGCGACCGGAGCTGGGGGCTTTGCCCCTCCCCGACCGTCACCCACGAAACGGATCGCGGATCCATCGATTGAAACGGATTCATAATTTTTTCCCGTGACAAAAAAATATATAATTTAGAACGAATGCCAATGTATGCATCCACTGCGTAGGTTTTTTGAGCTTGCGTGTCCGTGTCTCTCCCCAGTGCTTCCTGGCTGCCAGTTGACTTTGACAGGACACGTCAACGCAGCCTTCGGGAGTAATATTCGCCGATAGTCAAGAACGTGACGGAGTGGCGGCCAAGGAACGGAACGCGTGGTTGTGCACCGAAGAGATGAAGCAATGAATTAAAACTGTGTGCAGGTCCTGGGCAGATTGTTACACTGAAAGCCTGTGAGAGATGGCGGTGGCTTGGGAAGGTCTTCATCGAGCAGTGAACTGATTGTATTTATTAGCTGCCAATGACAATGACGATGCAACATTCACCCCCCCCCTCCCCCTATCAAAGAATGGCTCTCGGCTAGACGGTCGCTCTTTCCTCTTCCTTGGAGCAATAACATTTCATTTATTTAAAAAAATCAACTTCACGAATCTACAGGTAGCGGTATTCAGGCCACTTACTCCATCATCTCAGACTTGCCTCGCCACCACCGCTCGTAGCCCTGCCGGTATCGCCCCGTGCCCATGCAGCGGAGGTGGCTCTGGGCAGCCAGGCGAGGGAGGTCACGGCCGTCCCCTGTACGCCGCGCTGCTGCTCCCCCCGGTAATTGCGCTGCACCTGCACCGGCCGTGCATGGCTCTTGCCCAGGTGTGCGGCCGGAACGCATCGCGCCAAGCACGGTCCAGAGGTCAGCTACTGATCTTCGTCTAAAACCTCATTTGCGGTCCATTATTTTAATGGCAGTGTGCGCGCGCACGCATGCATGGCTAAACCCGGAGTTTAAATAGATAAATTCTTGCTCGATCGCGCGCGCACAAACACAAACAAGGGCAAAGATCCCCCGTATAGCCTAGAGGGGCTGTTGGGGTAAGTGCTTTTAGCGAGTCGTTATGAAGGCTGGAACGGTACACGAGGGGGATGGGTGTCCAGCACCACGCCCGACCGCCTTTGTCTCTCCAGTGGCGATGTTTTTACACACAGAACCAGCTACTAATTTGAGGCCGAGTCGACCTAGGGGAGGCCCAGTACCGGTTCGGATAATCGTCACTGGGTGTTGGCCGTGAGCGAGAATCGAACTCGGGTGGGCCGGGTTCGTAGCGCGGCGTGCACACCGACACGCACGTGCACCGAGAGAGAGAGAAACAAATAAATAAGCAACACTAATTTATTTTGGGTAAACAACATTCTCAAGTGCGACAAAGGGAGAACTGTGCAACTGCTAATGGCGTTGTAAAATCTCTGAACAAATTAAGACGTAGCCTGGCTGGCGCATTTTTACCCTGCGGGTCTTTATCAGCAATTAGAGGCAGCTTCGGGTATTCGGTCAGCGTTTAGAGACGCGGTAACAGACCTTGCCAGCCTATTAATCTAAGCACAGGCCTCAGTCTCCACAAAGCACGGTGTTCTATCAGACTGCACCGAAAGGGCTGCCTTCATAACAACGATCCGTGCATCCGTTCTTACACTTTTTTTACGCAGCATAAATTCAATTCCCATTTCCATGTTTGTGTTTTTTACCGACTAATGTGCCACAGTTTTGCGAGTAATATTGCTGTATATGATTACTATACTTTATGCCTCCTTTGAGTTCAGTCAGTTTTATCCATTAGGCAGGCGAAAAAATGGATTATCTCCCTCCATTTGTATTCAAATAACAATGGCACATTTACTCGAGGAGATGATACTTTTCCCTCGGATCAGTGGTTTTATCATTACTGGTCTCCCTTTTTCTACACTTACAGCTGAGCGTTCACGCAGTTTTAACATGCCGACTGCAACACTCCGCCTCACCATTCCCGATTTCGAATTTCCACAATAAAAAAATAAGTGTAATACTTTCAGCATAGAAAATAATTACGGTTTTCTTATTTTTGATGCGATAACTAAGTTTGAGCCAATTTCATTCTAAACTTGGCTACGATTGTGTCTGTTACTTTTTTTACATATATATTGTCAAGATGTGCATTCAAGGAGTCAATTTGAAACCATGTACATTTTCAGTTTGCGGTGTCATCGCCGTCATTTTACAATACTTGCACCTCGCAAAGCCGGTCACGCGGAGCTCCACGAGGTGATCCCCAGTCTCGGGTTTGGTTTACCTCGGGCGTAGTCGCGATTACACCCCGTGGGTGAGGTAATAACTGCACCAAACGTGCCTCGTGTACCGACAGTGGACCATCAATGGCCCACGGTTATTGGCCACCAAACGCGCGCGTGCGTGCGTGCAGCGAGATTACCTCGCCGCCAGCTTTACCGGGGTCCTTTTGCTAGTGATCCCACAGCTGTCGCGGAATAAACAAAAAAAATGAACAAAATGATTGGAAAAATAAAACAGAAGCGGTGCTACGTGGGGTGAACCGGCACACACGCCTGTCGTTTTTTTCTAGAAACAAAAAAATGGCAACTAAGGCGACTGGTACCAGCAACACGCCGAGGTACTATCAGACCACCACAACTTCCCATCCCGCCCGGCCTGCCCTATCCATAAGTAAATTTAGAAGTCCATCTACATTCCAGCGGGCAATACGGAAGAGCTATGTCTATCGATTGGTGGCCGCTGAGAGTGGTAATGGATT
The DNA here is from genome assembly GCA_014621495.2 of Entosphenus tridentatus. NCBI lineage: Eukaryota > Metazoa > Chordata > Hyperoartia > Petromyzontiformes > Petromyzontidae > Entosphenus > Entosphenus tridentatus. The sequence continues at coordinate 7,940,939 of CM025629.2, forward strand.
GTGAGGAGCAGAGTTGGCCACTCACAGGCCTGTCTGGAATGATCACTTTGGGCTATACATCCTGCTTTAGCACAATGATAGCCGCCGTACCCCAAGGGGCACCCCCCACTTCGCCCCCCTTAGGCCCACAGGTTGCCGTAACGTCATATAAAATGTGGACAGCGCAATTTGTTTTCACTCCGTGAGTGAGAAAACGGCTCGCAGCGATAGCCAGAAGACAAAAAATCCCTTCAATTGATTAATGTAAGAAGAAGAATATGAAGAGCAATACATTTCAGCCCCTTGTCAATCCAATTCTGGATGAAGGCCTCCCCGTGGTGCGTTGGGCATGGGGGGTTGTTCGACCATACTTCATCAGGCTGGTCGGTGCGGGTTGCTGAACCAGACCAGGATCGGTTCAGATATCACCCGCCGCTGATGTTGGTCATAGCCGCGAATAAAACTCGGGTTACTAAGGTTCAACGCAGTGCACGAACCACTGAGCCACTTTCTCAGGTTAATGTTTGAGTAATACAAAAAGCATTAAAGTGTAACAAAAGTTAAACCCTGAAATGTGAGAATTTCTCCCAATTGAACGGGGCCCACTTTGGTAGCAACAAACCAAATGGACTGGACTTGCACAATTGGGTGCCCCCAGTTGGCCTCGCGAAGCCACCCCGACCATATTTTATTTTATATTATTTCATTATTTTTTATTTTTTATTATTATATTTTTATATATTTTTTATTATTATATTATATTATTTTATTATGTTTTATTTTATTATTTTTATTGCTTTCATTCTACGTGACTTTACCGAAAGAACCAAGAAGATGCACCCCGACCTCCATAAGTGAAGCAGAGAAATGAACACGTGAACAAAAATCGCCAAATCGCCGACGAGAAAAACACTTACAATCGTTTCATCGATGTATTACGCCTCATAATAAGCAACGTCCACCCGTGAGCGTTTGAGCATCAACCATCATTTATTCAATGTTCGTATTGAATGTTCACGTGACCCCCCCCCCGCCCTTGCAGCCACTGGAGGTGCTCCCAGTGTACCGCAATGCTATGAATGGAGGATTGAATTGCAAGGGGGGGGGGGGTGGTGGTGGTGATGGAATCGCTGCAAGGTATACACCATCGAGTTTACATTTCAAAACACGTTTTCCTTTATCACCGTCTCATTTTCTCAAATCTGACACCGTGCAGGATTGGGAGTGGATTTATTTTTTTTACATAGCCACCTTTGGCATTATAGAGATGTCAATGTTAGTATGAAGAGACGGGCATATGAGGCAAGAGAAAGGTCCGTTTTACTGTGTGGGTTCACAGAGCTGGACATGAATAAAGCAACTATAAAAAAAAGCATATGGTATTTGAGTCCAGATGCATGCAGGGAAATCTATTATTATGATAGGTGGGATATAGTATTCAACTTTTGAAATTTGTGATAGAAAATGTCAATAAAAAGTTGCCAATGTAATTAAGAAGAGGAAGTTATAATTGGAGTAATTTGCAGGCTGGAGGAGGATGGGATAAACAATTTGGAGACTGGGAATAAAACAGTGCCAAACTTTGTTGATGTGATTAAGAAGATGAAGTTGCGATGGGTGGGGCACGTGCGCCTGATTGGAGGAGGGCAGGTTACAGAGACTGGCATTGGAGTGGCACAGATGTCAGCAAATAGAGGGGGGAGACCAAAAAGCCAGACGGTAAAAATGCCGCATAGGTCAGATTCTCATATTCTTAGGTTTTTTTTCGGTAAAGTCACGTAGGTAAAAAATTAAAATTAATAAAAGTAAAATAAAAAATAAAATAAATATCACGACGTTTCGGAGGCAACACAAGCCTTTGTCTTCAGGTGGAACCGTCACAGCACGATAGCTGTATCAAGTGATAAAAATTCCAAGAAAACAGTCCTTGTATATATATACTAGTTGAGGGTGAGAGGCCCTGAAAGCTTCAAATCAGATTCTCATCTCGAAAACCTTCCGTTTCAACAACAACAAAAAATTTGGAGTAAACGTTGTGTCGATGTTTTCATCACCAGGAATATGGCAAATGTCCAAGGCAATGGGTTTTCATCCGCCACTTGGCCACGACGGGCATCTGGGCCCCAGACGGTCAGGAGTCAAGTGCCATGGGGCTACGGGATTTGGCGATGAGGAAGACAACAGCAAAGTGTAGTGACCATCAACAATTTACCGTGTGATGACCTCTTGACCTTGATACCAGCAAGGTTTTAGTTTTTTTTTATCAAACAGGAAAATAAAGCTATCAGGGGACTCGCATTCAGTGAAGCTCTTGGTCGGGCTCGCGTCTGTCAAATAAATCCATCGGATTGTATTATTTGTTTATGAGCACACACTTGCACGAGGAGGAGCAAGCCAGGGCAGTGTGAGTGAATGAGATATTTAATAATAGCACTCGTGGGAGCTGTGGGCAGTGCCACTAATTTCGGACAGGCGCAGCAATGCATCGATTCTGACGCTCGTGACAATTGACACAATTAGTCATCATACACCCGCAATTGGCAATGCATCGAGTTCATTTCACCGATCACGCCACTACTACACAGGGCTGCTAAATTCACCGGAATGTGCAAAAAAAACCCAACAACTTCTGAATCGAACGTGTGGCTTCGAATCGCGACGATTCTTATCGTGAGGTTGGCAAATTATTACACCCTGCACTGTGCTACGAAGCCAGTGACCCGAGTTCGATACCTGGCCAGGTCACCCCATACCACTCCCCCCGTCCCCCCATCTGCACTGACCAGTGTGGTCACGTGTTGTCGATTTATCCCCATTAACGAACGGCAATGCGGGGGGGGGGGGGGTGGATTGTCACAGGCCTGCAACTGATCGTGAGCATCGATGAGCTCAATTCACGTTCATGTTGAGAGCACGGTATGAGGATGGTGCTACCACGATTGGCTCTCATCCTCGCGGACACTTAACCGCCGCTCTCCTGCGTGTTGTGCGAATACACAGGTCCCGTCACAAAGACAACGCGCATTAATTACTCACTCCCCAACAGGCTTTTTATAAGAGAACCACAAAATCAATTTTTAATTTGAGAAATCATATCGTGATATTAACAAACATCCAATAGAATTGCCGCTTTGACAAATTAACCCGGATTATTTGAAACACCTCGCCCATCACACAGCTGCGAAGGGTCGACCACCCGTCCGTCATCCGATGGATTGAAATGAGAGCATACATTTTTTTCCTCTCTTCTTGAAATGGGAGCTCACACAAAATTGATTTTTTTTTTGTGCGAGAAGGCAAATATCTTCTGTTACAGCATTCGTTGTTGTGTACGGCTGCGGGCCTTTGTGTGTCACAGGTTTACCCAAGCACGAGATTCACCTTCATATGCTCACTGGAAAGTCAGCGCGTGTGCTGGTTAACTCTACTGTCTCCATTAAGAGCACCAATCACTCTGGCATTTATTTTGCCGGCAAACCAGTCACGTGTCTTGAGCGGTAGAGCAAATGGTTTCGTTTGCTCTATCGGAAGGAATTCAAAATCCAGGTTGAGCGCTGACCAAGCCCATCATTCATTTGGGGGTCGATAACAATGAGTACCATTTCGTGGGGAAGTCAACAAAACAGTGGTCCCTATGGGGATACTTGTCCTGTCATAGGAATGTCGAATTTCCACCAAAATGGCGTGTTCACAGGAAAGTGACCAGAGATTTAAGATCAGAATAACCGATACACAGCATTCAATACACCCGTCGCGGTAAGATGATGATGACGATGTTGATTTGAAGCTTTCGTGACTGCAGGAATCCATACCTCTTTGGTTTTTTCGGTAAAGTCGCCCGAGGACGACCGCTTGTGTTGCGATCGAAATGTCGTGATTTATTTCATTTTATACCTACGTGACTTTACCGAAAGAACCAAAGAGTATGATGATGATGATGATGTAAACAAGCAAGTTTCACCAAAACACGAGCGTGTTTTTGTAAGCAGGAACACAACTAGGGTAACCCAGAGGACACCCACGCATGCTCAGAGTTCTGCACAGACCGTGGTGAGCCGTGTCTGGACCGTCACTGCCCAGCAAACTGAGCTCGCCAGCATGGCAGAGGTCGCAACCGGGTACCCGATACCCGTACCTTACCCGATACCCGGCTACCCGTACCCGGCTGGGTACGGGTACGGGTACCCGTTTGCGACCCTGGTGCGGTCGGGTACGGGTAAGGAATCAAAACCCGTTTGCGACCTCTGCAGCATGGTGAAGTATCGTAAAAAAAACCTGCATATCCGACAACGCATGAAGAGAGGGGTCTGCATCCATCAGTGGATGATAGACCAGAACTCATCATGAGGATGAAAAATACTGTGTTAACTCTCCTGGGGTTTTTTTTCTTAAATGCTTCATCGTCTGTAAAATATCCACAACAGCAAAATAATACATTTAAAAATAAAGCATTGCATTTTCAGAATCTTTCCATGCATGGCAGCCCAGAGACGTACAACTTTTGGCTGTAAAGCTACTTTAAAATCGGGTTTCCTAAAAAAATTAACACAAATGAATGATAAACATCTGCCCATTTAGCAAAAGCACATGCAGCTAGTTGCCTTAAAGCGATTTAATGGAATATTTTTACAAGGAGGCAAGATCCCGGTCTAACCAGATATGAACATTAAGTTCATTGTTTGTTTGTTTTTTTATTCAAAAATGAATATTTTTTTAAAAACTTAAACGGATAAAGGCCGAGGCAGAACACATCGCTAGAAGGGACCGATGGCCTCTGGTCGAAATTAAAAAAGGAGTGGCAGCCAAGGGACGAAACGCACCCGAGAGGACGTGCACGGAGATGGAGCGATGAAATCGGCTCCTCGTGCACAGGTGCCAGGTGGGTTGTTACGACGCAGAATCGAGGTGGCAACGGCTTGGGGGAGACCCTCATCCAGCAGTGGACCGATTGTGGCCAATGATGATCGAGGTCGACACGAAACCTATCATGCCAACACAAAGCTCATCCGCTACAGTGCTGTGCAATCGTTTGCCCCAGAGCATCTGGACACAAAAATGCAAATGTACACAAATACGAAATGCAGATTTATTCTGGGTTTTCGAGCAGTGCACTAGAAAAGAACAAATTTGTGCTAAAAGGAATTTTTTTTCCACAAATTCATCAATTATCAACTCGTGCAACACCAATTCGAAAAAGTTTTTTTTTTACATTGTCGCATAATGTATTGAAATCGTTCTTGTGAACGTGTGAAGATACTTAATTAATTATCATACGATTAGTCATCACAGCAGACTGGAACTGCTTTCAACACGCACACCCACACACGGGAGCGGCCCGTGCCACTTTTGGTCTAGGTCACAGCGAGAGAGGGGGGAGGGGGGTGTGTGAGGAAGCCTCCCACATCCACCAACAAGCTGCGAAGAGGAATCGGTTTAAACGACAGAGCGATGCATTCAATACCAATTCAATATCGCCCATTCCGTGATCGCTCTGTGCAGCCACTTCACAGCCACTGACAGTTGTGACGGGGATCACGGCTGCGTCTCCGAGATTCGACGGAACGAGGGAGGCGTTCCGCAGCCAACCTGGCGGCCAGACAAGTCAACGGTGCCACGATCAATTCCAATTGCTCACGCTGCTCTGCAGTTCCCGAGTGAACAGCGGGACGGGCGAGGTGGTAATCATCCGTCGGTCGCAAAATAAATCTGCCCAGAATCATCAACAGTTTGTTATTCTCTCAACGGCTTCGCTACTTCTCCTGAAAGGGAATTTATTTCATTTTGAATTTCTTGGTTGTTGCTGTTTTTTTTTTTACACTTTCTTACTTCCCATTCTCGGCCACGGTGACTGATGACTGCTACTGCCAGAACCCCGGTGCGCTTGGGCATTTACAAGAAAGCTAGACGACGTTTATAGACGTACATTTTGTACGGCAGTGGGGAAATGGGCTCCCACCACGGAGCCCACAAACACAATAAAATGGGAATGAATTTGATGCTGCCAGTGCTTCGAGACTTTCGCGGTCATGCCACGTCATTCCGCGACGCGTTGTGGGGTCGTGTCCAATGTCTCGCTCCACGAACTTCTTCAACTGAAGAAGTGAATTGAGTTCCTGAAAATTGTATAACTTTAAGAACAAATTACTCATCTCCGATAGCCAAACTCAGTCCGAGGGTTATTTTATCAGCAGGGTTCTCTGCATTGATATGTTTGGCCAATGCCAATTCCCATGGCAATGTTTGTTTTTAGCTATTCGAAGCAACTAGAGAACCAGCAGGAAACCGATGCAGAACGGGCGGGGGGGGGAACATACAAATTCCACGCAAAAAGGCAAGAACCTAACCCAAGCACCTTCATACCTAGCCACACACACACACACTCACACATTACCCATCGTGTCCAGTCCCCAGCATTCAGGTTCAGAATTCAGTTCAATACACTTCATCAAAGCACGTAGAGCAAAAAACTGTGGACATCGTACCGATAAAACACGCGGTCCCCTTTCGAAGAGCACATTGGGGAGCAACTTGACCCTTCTGCTTGAATGGGAAGGGGGTGGGGTGGGGGAGGGGTGTGAATCTTGCGCGATTGCCACTCTCGCAGCAATCCAGGAGCCCTCAATGCCACGCCGCCGCCGCCGCCTTTACATCTCGCATTGCCAAGTTTCTGCTGCGACATCAAAACCGGTCAGTCGGGACTCGTCTCCCGCTCGCCGGCATCGACCCGCCGGATCCGGTGGCCGGGCACACCACGAGCGCCACCCACGTCCCAACTCCATCCCAATCACATCCCAACCCCCCACCCCCCATCCCCCCCCCGCGTTCTATTCTCATCCCAACCACCCCCCCCCCCCCCCACCCGCGTTCCAACCTGATCCCAACCCCACCCCACCCATCGCCCGCGTTCCAACCTGATCCCAACCCCACCCCACACCTGTGTTCCAACCTGATCCCAACCCCACCCCACCCCCCACCCGCGTTCCAACATCATCCCAACCCCACCCGCTCCCAGTGCTCACCCACGCCGCCCTCCGTCTGCCTTGCACTCCGCACACAAGTGTTTAAGCGTTTGGCCTTAATGCCGCAATTTCAATTTGAAAAGCACAATTGTCGTGCCCGCTGCCAAAAAACAGCAGCTAGAGGGGATAGCGGAGTCGAGAAAAAATCTGGAGCCCCAAGAGGGGGTGGGGGGTGCCATCTCAGTCCAATATGCTCGCTAACAGTACTTTATACTTGAACCGGCTGTTGTGGAAACTGTATGTGTTTGTCTTTTGTATATTTATACGCGTTCCTGTGTGTGTGTGTGTGTGCGCACACGTCTGCTTATACGTGTGCGTCTGTTTATGTTTATCTGCCTAAGTATGTATGTTACCGTCTGCCTGTCTTTTTTAGTCACCGTCTATGCGCGTGTGTCAGTGTATATTTCTGTCCATCTGCCCGTGTGTCTGTACATTTCTGTCTGGGTGTGCGTGTCTCTGTCTTTGTGCGTGTGTGTGTGAGCGGGGAGCGTTAGTGTAGCAGTTTAACGCGCTTCGCTACGATCCCGGAAACCCGAGTTCGATTCCCGCTCACGGCCAACACGCCAGTGACAATCATCTGAACTGGTCCTGGGCCTCCCCTAGGTCGACTCAAATGAGTACCTTGTTCGGCGTGTAAAACATCGCCACGAGGGAGACAAAGGCGGTCAGGCGTGATGCCTGCCCACCCAACCCCTCGTGTATCGTGCCGGCATTCATAGGTACTCGCTCACAGCACTTGCCCCAATTATCTGTTAAGGCTACACGGGGGATCTTTGCCTTTCGTTTTCAGCCTGGACCCTCCGCAGACAGAACAGGCTCGGACCAGTTCCTTGCCGTCACCGCCCAGGAGATGCAGCATCCATCAGAATTATTCCAAAACGTAATTACATGCAGCTGATGAAAAATTTAGGTGGCAGCTTTAGAAAGTGGGTTCAGTGGCAGGCACATTTTTCAAACAAACACGTAACGGCTTCGGAAGAGATCGCCGAGTTATTTTAGGGACACACACAGCCGCTGACAATGGATCAAAATCTGGTGACATTTATGAAAGCCTAGCAGAGCTTTCATCGCAGCATCGTAACAATTTAGGGTTTCATTGCTGAAAAATGACAAATTGCTTCGGGGGCTAAGATGCGGGTGGCCACTGCTGTACCGCATGCGCGCACATTCACGCATGCATGCCCACAAACAAACAGACGCTTTTATTTTTCCTTGGAAAGGATACAAGTTCACGAATACAAAAAAAACGCAGCTTGAATTAAAATTAAGCACGAATGCCTTCTCGACTTTCTCGAGACTCGGGATTGCCTCCTGGCATTCAAAAGAGATTTATTTTTAGACAGCAATTTGCAGATCATCAAGCAATGAGACATTGTTTACAGATAATGAGGGACTGAGGAATTGCCCTGGGACTGCGTAGGGAATTGCAGTCCATCCATCTCAAGCCAAGGTAGACGCCCAACATTGGTGGCATACCCGGTCCTCTGGATGATTTTTTATTTCGAGCAATTTACACGCAAATTTTTGTTAAACTTTTTTTTTTACCAGGTAAGGTCCACTGAGTTGTGTACCTCGTTTTCAAAAGCGACCTGGCTATCACAAATGATAGCCAAATACTCTATAAACACGTGTTTCTAAATGTGGCGGGGAAAACTGGAGGACCGGGAAAAAAAATCCACGCGACCACAGTGAGAACATGCAACCTCCAAAAATTAAAGGCGTTAGGGTCGGGATCGAACCCACGACTCCTACATACCAGGCGAGGGAGTTAACATCTCCCCACCGTGGCAAGTCAACGGTCTTACCAGGAGGTAAAATGCAACATTAGCTTGAAGTAAATGTGAAAAATTCTGCATATTTTTTATGCCAACACAAATTCGGTCCGTAGTACCAAGAGAGCCTTATATGTTCACTGCCATTTTACTTTTAACATTTGTGCAAATACACGGTACTACTCCCCCTACTACTGGACAAAAACATGGTACTACCAGCCCGAGAATATTACTCAATTATAAAATCTCTCAAAAACAACCCGAAACCGGATGAAAACTGAACATTTGTAGATTGGCGGTAGGCACCTTCCACCAGTCACATGACCATTGTGTAAAGACCGAAAACAACAACGCCACTTACCCGACACGATGCTCGTGCTGCAAGGAAGCAAAATCAAAGTCGCCGATTGGTGCGGGGAGGCCTGACTGGCAAGATGATTTGGGCTTGAGGCAGACAATTAAATCGATTGGATGGAGAAACACAAATGCACAAGACAGGGAACGAGGGTTGACTGATGGGGGGGGGGGGCGGGCCCCGTTCGTGCAAGGGGGCATCTCTAGAGACGTAAAAAATTAACCCGTAAAAACAAAGTTTTTCACTATAAATCCTTTATATGCGTGGCGGCTAGAGTCCTCTCGTCCCCTGGCTTGAGATGGCTGCCACCTATGGGTCAGATGATTGCCTGCCAGCATTAAGCAATTGGTAATTAAATATTTAAAAAAATTGCTTAAAAAGTGTAAAATTTTGGAAAAAATAATTCACGAAAATAAATTGTAACGCACAACGAGTCTGTGTGCAAAATGTCAGCTCGATTGGATCACGGGAAGTGGATTAAAAAACGACCGAAAGATTTGCACGGTCGTAAGCGCGCAAGCAAGAAAGTTAACTTAATATAAAGGATTTTAAAAGGGGATAGCGCACAAGGAGAAGGGACGGTTGGAAACGAAGACGAAGTTTGGGTTTAAAGAAGTCTCCGTGTCCACAATGAAGGCTCTTCTTAATAAAGCGAAGGACGTGCATCGGTCGTCGTTACAATTGCATATGGGTCACACTTCTTTGCGGTGCAGACTCAAGCTGTGCGGCACACATTTCTCGGCGTGTTGCTGCCCATTAAACACTTTCATGCCGCGCGTAGATTTGTTTTTGTGAACAATGCCCAGACACCTACCAGGGTATCATCTGGCCCACATCGGTGGAACGAGAAGAGCGCCGAGTCTTACACACAGATTGTAAACATTTGTCATGAAATAAACAAATCAATATCAACCGATGGATGATGCATGCAGCATTGTTAATCCTCCCCGGTTACAAGCAGGCACCGCGACGTTTAAAGCAGAGACGGAATGGACGATGGTTGCCGGCGCTGGTACAACGCTCATGACCTGGTACTTAAGCCAGCGTCAGTGATTCTGGGTTTAAGCCCTGGTCAAAAACCATCTCCCAAGTGGGAGGACGTTTAGGAGTCACTGGCAAGACAATCCGGGAAAGAACACCTGATCCCCATCGACCAATGAAATTGTCGACTCGATTGGCCGGCACGACAGTTTTTTTTTATATTCCCAAATCCTAAGTCAGTGGAACGATGCGTGACGTGGTTTGAAAGTGGGCTCTGTTTTGTAATCCCATTGGGTGCTGCAGCGATTCGCGCACCGTACACTGAACCCAGCAACTAACATTTAGTAAAATGTTTGTTTGTTTTAATAATGCCACTGCTGGCACCTTCTGAACGGGTGAACGTCTGCACCGGGCTTGCGGGACCGGCACGGTGGAACGAGCCGTTTCCACTTCCCCCTCTCCTCGTGGCGGCGGCTTGGACACGCAAGATGTTCAACGTCTGTCAATTGCTTCTATCCTCCCAACAGCTGGAGGCTTGCCACTTGAATGTCATAGAAGGCTTTTGTTTTCACGGCTCTAATTAACGTCAGCTCATTATCCCGCTCAAGACAACCCATTTGCATACCTGCCTTAAACCGCACAGATTCAAAAACAAAATAAACGAAATGGATAACGGCACGCTAAACACAAGGCCTTGGCCCCACAGGCCTGCCCGGGACATTTTGTCACCTGGAAGTCGCGGCGACGATTTGCGCTCGTCCGCTCTGCTCACATCACCTGCCGTGTCGCGAACGGACCAGGCGCGAGGCTGATGGGGGTCAGGGGCTGTGAGCGAACACCTCTTTGAAGCCGGAGTGGCACACGAATGGAGTGGGTGGGGGGGGTGTGCCGAGAATGGTGCGACACAAAACCAAATGCCGCGCGTGTGTGGTCACACAATAAATGTATTGTTGCACGCCCGACTAAAATGCACGTATCGTGAAGTTCACAATCAATATTCAACAGATCAATCGATAACGTCGTTACAACACCACCCCACCAGAGTTGCAGTTGCGGTGGAGTATGGGAAGGTACGGTGTCCGTAACTGCTCGTTACTTGCACATGAAGAGCATTGTTATGTCGAGCAGACAGGCACGCAACGATTACTCTCGGCTTGAGTCCGAGCGTGCACGCTGGGACCAAATGAACATCTCGGCACACTCACGCCGAGGAGATCTCCCCGTGCGTGCGTGAACGTGTTGGTCGGGAGGGGAGGTCGGCCCCAAACCGCCATCCATCCATCACAAACGCGCCCCCCCCCCCCCCCCCCCGTTGGCAGCGCGATCTCGCAGCTCAAGCCGTCGCCGCACGCCTTGCCCAGCAGAGACATCGCCGCTTTAAATGCACATAATGGTCACTTCCCTGACAGCGCGGTTGTCCGCAAAGAAGGTGATGAAGCAGCCGATTTGCAGCGACAATCGCGTGACAGGCGCGCGCAGTCGAGCGGCGACTTTTCCGGAGCGAAAGCGCCCCGCCCGCACCGGGGGGTGCCGAGCCCCCGATCGCTCCCGTGCGAGGCAGTGGAACCCATCGCGAGAGTCGCCACGCATTCTCACCGCTCGCGCGGGGCGTGGAGAGAAGGAACGCGCGACCCAAGACTCACGCAAAACACGCTCCCCCATTCCTGGCTATTCTTACATCCGGCCGGGCGACTTAGTCGTAGAGCAAGCGTCTCCGCAATGGGAAAGTTGCGAGTTCGAATCCTGGTTTGGGGGGGTTTGACTCCGATTCATTTGGTCGTCATATAGATGGACTCACCTCGGCCACAGGAACGTGTAATTTCCCACCACTGGCTCAGGGCGTTGAAGAGGAGGTGTGCGACCCACCTCGAGGCTCATTCGAGCAGGAAATCCGTTTGGACTTCATTTCTATCGTACGACAATTCTTATTAGAATAATAATGATCAATATTGAACAAGCTCACAAAGGGCGGCCGCAGCAAGCAGTTGGTGGCGCACGTTGGGAAAACGAGCCGAGCCGGACCTCGTGCTCGACGGCACGACACGGAGCAGAGGAAGAGACATCCTAGTGCCTGGCCGCGGGTTTCAGCAATCGAGAGGTGAATGAGATTGAGCAAAGCAAGAAGAGGAACTCAAGGAGACGGACCATGGCAGACGACGACAGCTCCTCGTCGCCAATGAGCCGATGGAAGGGGCAGATGACGATGACGACGGTGGAAGTCTACACGGCAAGCCCGAGGTTCGATTCCCAGCCGTGGGTAACAGGAGTAGCGATATCCAAACCGGGCCCTGCACCCCGTACCTCTCGCTCCCCACGCCTCCAACCCGCACTTCCCAGCGAGGTGAAGTATGGTCAAGCAACCCCCACGAGCGCCGTTGCGCGGAGAAGTCCCTTTATCCGGCAGTGCATTTGGAAAAAGGAGCCCGTCGTTCATCTTCTTGGTTCTTTCGGTAAAGTCACGTAGAAGGGAAGTAATTAAATAATAAAATAAAACATAATAAAATATAAAAAAATTATTACTTCTCTTCTACGTGACTTTACCGAAAGAACCAAGAAGATGAATCCCTGCAGTCACGAAAGCTTTAAATCGAAATAGAGCCCGTCGTTATTTTGTTTCTTGCATTGTTATGTTTTTTAATCTTCCCCAACAAGGTCGCTTTGGTTGCAATGCAAAAAGGGTTGCGCCGTCCCCAGACTCCGCTGAGACGCTTCTTTGTCTCTCCGCAGAGGCCGTAATCGGTTTGAATGAGCACCACAGACAGCGGGGCACTTTACGAGCGACTTATTGCAATGAAAACCACTCCACGGCTCCCACCTGACAAGACAACATTTCAAAATCGGCACGGCGTATTGTCTAAAGTTTGCGTCGTCCCACGATGGCAGCAGGCGATTGGAGATAATGGCACTAATGACACTTACTTTGCTTCTCATCTCTTTTTTTTCACGAATTGATTATCTCTGACATTTCAGTTCAAATATACTCGTCCCGCACACAAATACACTCAAGGGCCCGCCGCGGAGAATTGACGGCTCGAGCAATGGCATTTGAGAGAAGACAAGATTGCACGAAACAAAGTATCAACGCATTCGCTATTCGACTCCCTGCGCTGCTGGGCAAGGAAGAATTTGGCGAGCGAACCTGCAGCGTGGGGCATTGGCCGAGAAAAAAAGAGAATCAAATCTGGAGGAGGATATAGAGAGCAGCAGCGAGAAGTGTACGCTTACTAAACGCACCCAGAGGAAATAAGTGGACCCGCGTGGATTAGAGAACACGCAGGTTCGAGACATCAAATTGACTCCAAAGTGGGCTTGAGCAGGATGGGTTGCTGTCAGTCTCGGCCAGTGGTCGAGACTGGTGACAGAGCGGCAGCCAGAGGAGCGAACACACTCGAGGGGTCGTCCACCACGGAGATGGAATAATGAAATCAACTCGTGGATAATTATTGCATCGCGAGACCGATAGAAATGGCGGTGGTGCGGAGAGTCGTCATCCAGAAGATCGTGACTGATGGTGACCGTGACTGGTGAGCAAACAGTTAATCTCCACCATCAGGATGGCAGCCAGACACACGAAGATGTGCCCTCCCTTCGAACAATTTTCAGCATTTTGTGGCACCACACGCGCGGTTAATTCCTCATTGGCCGTAACAGTTACTCAAAATTATTTTGGTGAAGTTCGTGCAACGCTTTTTTTCCCCCAAGAAAAGGTGGTGGCAACATTTTCATGGGCAAATTTGGCAAACAAACCTAGACCCGCATTAATTCTAGATTTGGCAAACAAACCTAGACCCGCATTAATTCTAGATTTGAAGCTTTCGTGACTGCAAGGATTAATACTGTTAGTTCTTTTGGTAAAGTCATGTAGGTAAAAAATTAAATCAAAATTAATTTAAAAAAATAAAAATCACGACGTTTCAGAGGGAACACAAGTCTCCGTCATCAGGTGGGACCGTCACAGCCAGATTTGCTGCATCAAGTGATGCAGCAAATCTAGACCCGCATCTTGAGAGATCTTTAAAACAATCACGCTGCTGCATTTCAAGAACCGTACGTATGTAGAACTTCTCTCACCGTACGTAGCCTAACCACATTAAATCGGAGGTGCGGAAGGTCAAACTAAAAAACACAAAAAGCAATTAAAAAATTAGTTGTTCAGTTTAGATTTAAAAGTGCATGGCTGCATTGGCTGCCAGCCTTTTGGCAGCTGTGCCTCTTGTTGGTTCCCCAACCTCCACCTCCCACGCCAGCAGACGGCCACCTTCATGGGAGTCCAAGGGAGACCCATCTGCAAAGCCAGAACCAACTCGGCAACTGTCTATGGAAAAAAAAATCAGGAAATAACATTGAGCCAATTAATGCAATTCGCGACTACGTTTTTGTGTTAACACCGTGTCTTGTAGTGCAAGACTATAGAGAATGCGCTACGTTTTCCCTCCGCGTATACAATCCGGGGGGGACTCCCCACCCGGATGTTAAATACACACCCCCCCCCCCCCTCGGGGGGGGGGGGTTAAATGAGGCAATGCTTACGCTCTCACCCCCCACTTCCCCGGGTGGGCGTGGGCCCCCCCCCCCAGCCCACCTCCTCAACCAGGTCGCGTCAGTTACATGATGGGGCCTGGCGGATATTCGCGTGCGGTTGTTGTTGTCGCCCAACGTTCTGCAGCGGGCGGAACGTTGTTGTTGTGTACCGCAAAAATCGGATATAAATGTTTCACACGTGTAGTCTGTTAGGGGCGTTACTATTAAGAGGGGGGAGGGGGACATGTGGCCATGTAGAATCCCAACTCGGTTACATTTTGCGAGAACAATTTCTCTCAATACGGTTCATTTGAGAGCAGGACAGCCGGCCCAAAATGGCCGCCACTTTTTTCCCAAAATGGCATTAAACGAGTCTTCGATTCACCTGCAGGGTTAACCCGCGGCGGTCCTGACAGATTTGAGCAGTGCACGTTTGCAACAAGCGACAAACGTGTTACTACTGGGTTACGGTCAAATTATTATTTTTGCCTTTTAACATTTATTTTAACGGAAGACAGTGGATTGTGCTCTCCAGGTGAGGGGGGGACAAGCTGCCATTAGTGGAGGAGTTGTAATACCTCAGCGTCTCTTTCGCGAGTGATGGTAAGTGGGAGCGGGAGTTCTCAAACAAAGCTTTCCGTTTACAGGTCGATCTTCGTCCCCACCCTTACCCATGATCATGAGCTTTTGGTAATGACCGAAAGGATGAGATCGCGGGGTTACAAGGGGCCGAAATGAGGTTTCTCCGCAGGGTTGCCGAGCTCGCTGTCCATGATCGGGTGAGGAACTCGGTAATCTGGGAGAGCCTCAGAGACGAGCCACTGCTCCTCCGGATCGAGAGGAGCCAGTTGAGGTGTGGTTCAGGGACCCAGTAAGGATGCCCCCCCCCACCCCCCCCCCCCCCCCCCCGGTAGACTCCCCCTGGAACTCTACCGGGCAGCAGCAGTAGCAGCACGTGCCACTGGGCGAAGACCCCAGGGCCGGCCCAGGCCACGCTGGCAAGACGATGTCGCTCGGCTGGCCTGGCAACGCCTGGGAATTCCCCAGGAAGGGCTGGAGACCGTCGCCAGGAGAAAGGTGTGGACCACCCTACTCAACATGCTGTCACCGCGACCCTCACCAGGACAAGCGATTGAGAAACAAAGTGTTGTTATTTAAAACAATCTTTCAGCAATCGGCATTGACCAACTAGGTGAAGTATGGTCAAGTAACTCTCACAACCCACACGGCATGGGAAGGCCCTAATCCAGCAGCACATTGCCAAAAAGGACTGTACAATGAGATTTTTGTTGTATAACATATAAATAAACTAAAACGCATCTCAAAATGCTGGACAGGGCAGCTGTGTAAACAGCGAATTTAAACAATAAACACAGAAATACATCAACGCAAAAACACGGGTTCGGGCAGATTGAGCAGCCGTGTGGCATTTTACAATCTGACATTGTAATCATGCCACTTATATCCTCCGCAATGTCATGCGAGGCTCAAGAGTTGTCCACGAAAAACCCTGCACTGAGATTTTTACGAATTCCATATTAATGAGAGTTTAGCTTCAGGTGGAAGGACAATCGAGTTACCGGGAGAAAATGTGTGCATATATCAGAGATTAATGCTCAGTGGTTTTACACAGACAGATTAAACCATCTATTGCAGCCTAAGCCTATAACACCTGGCATCCCTGGGCAGCTTCTCGCTTAACTAATGACCGAGCTCAACTCTGCTTAGCTTCTGAGAATCCTACGAGAGCGGGTACAGTCTGGACAAATTGGTCATAGGCCACGCTAATGAAACACACAGTTACCGAAAATGTTCTCCTGTCAACTACAAACAATGACTGATTAAGCAAAACAAAATATTCAGGGACACGTTCCGTTGTCAAATTGGTTATGCAAGCGCTCAAATTCAGTACACGTCACTTCCATTAAAGCGCTTGTAGAAATGATTTACCACTGCCTGGATACTAAACTGTTCAAAAGTTGATTTAGGAGCGAATGTGTGTTTTTGTGGGAGGTTTTTTTTCCCGAGGAGGCACTTGCAAGCTTTAAAATAGTGAGACAAAAAAAAAACTCATTCATCACGGGGGAGGGGGGGCGGTTTACGCGTTGTGAGACGATCAATCAGCGCCACCCCCCCCCCCCGAGACACGCCACACAAAACTGGCACCGTTGACGGCTCCATTAAAAAGGGGGGGGGGGGGGGCCGCTCTGATCCCCCACCCGCATGCCAGCCGAGTGCTGCCCGCAAACCGGCGGCACTCCGCGAGCCATTTCAGCGCCCAATATGGCAGTGCATTGACCACGGTTGGTGGGAATTCAGCCGTGCACCCATCCTATGCAAACGTAACTCTGTAAACCAAATAGACTTGTAGCCAGCACCTGATGGTGCACACCTGTGGTCCGGCGCTTTGGAGGCCAACACTGGCGGATGGACACAGATCTGTCAAGTTCCCAAGATCACACGATATTCATGAAACACCACAGCGAGATGGGGCTAGAAGCTAGCAGTGCTGCAAATTGACTCTTCAATCCAACGAAACGGCCAACATTTACAGTGTTGCAAGAACTGACCAAAAAAAACATACCGATGTTCCCAGCACCTCGCAAGCACAAGGCTGCCAGTTCAAAATCCTGGGTCGGGGTCGACTCAGGCCACCATCCCCCTCTGGGCTCGTTGAGATTAGTAGAACTTCATGGGAAAAGTCAAGAATAAAGATAAAATCATAAATTAAATAATTGCATACTACGACGTTTAGATTGCAACACAAGCAATCTTCATCAGGTATAAAAGAAATAGCAAGATACGTGTTCTCTCTCTCTGTGTATCTTTGTGATATCTGTCTGCTTATATGTCTGTCTATAGTTTTCTGGTTAGATTGTTGTTGCTATTTCTTTTATACCTGATGATGATTGCTTGTGTTGCAATCGAAACGTCGTAGTATGCTATTATTTAATTTATTATTTTATCTTTATACGTCACTTTACTGAAAGAACCAAAGAGTAATCCCTGCAGTCACGAAAGCTCAAAATGAAGATTAAAAGTCAAGAAGTAGGTTGGTTGTCCTTTGGAAAGACTCATTCACCGTAACAATCGGAATGTGTAAATTGGCTCCACCACTTCCCCCGAGGCCAAATCCCATGCACGATAATGATTCGCAACATCCAGTGCAATACGATAATAACTGCAACTACAGTTTTCCAGAGGTCACAAAACACCGCGAGAGCTCCCACCACCCTCTTCTCTCAATAATTAACAATAAATTGGACCGATTTAAGGAGAGACGGGTGCAGTTCTGACGGCGCATTTAACTCCCAATTAGAAGGCTGCAGGGTTCAAATCAGCCGGGGCGGGGGGGGGTGAATCATCATTCGATAATAAAAGGAGTCCAAGTTTGTTTGTTTTTTGCTGCGATGGGATCTGATTTGTGCTCTGGGCATCACGTCACGATGGGAACGTCCATTCGGTTCTCAGAACGGCGTCAACCCCGCCGTGCGCTCGAGAACGACCCGTGGAAGCAGACATTACAGAACTATTGCGGGGATCTCCCTTCATCAGGCGAAGTTTTTATCCACTTTCCCCAAATGCCCTGCCGCAGGTGAAAGCTCGCTGCATTGCACTCACATTGAAGGGTTGGAACTTGGCCGAAGTGAAAATAACATTTTTTAAAAGGCAACACTAGGAACGGATGGCTATACTGCACTGATGATACCCTAGGCAAGCATTAATCATCCAGTATACAATTATCTCATGGACTTTAGACTGAAATCAAATGGCTACAATATTGACTTTTTAATTAGGCGTCTAACACGAGATTGCATTAAATACCCTGCATGGTCCCGACATGTTAACATGCGAGGCACGATGGGAAGGCCGATTCCGATGGTCACAACCAGCACATGTTGCTGTTGATGTCGCCTTTTCCTTGCCTTATTACTACTTTAGGTGATTTCCAGCTGCCAAAAGAGTTTCTCGTCGTTTGCAGAAAAGTATCCGGATTCGGGAAGCCACCAGTGGCTTCCCTATTAGAAAACAAGTCAGGCGCCCGTCATGTAAATGTGGAATTTCCATCGCCAGCTCACGGCCACCAATGGAGGATGAGACAAGCGTTGGCCGAATCCTTGCTCGCTCGCCTGCCTGCCTGCGAAGACCGAGCTTATTTTTCTTTGCGTGAGCCCAGCGTCCATAGGCGCGAGCATCGAACACAGAAGCCCATCGCAAACTCCCCGTGTAGTTGGGCGGCGTTAATTTATTGGCGAGTGCACGCCGTCCGAAAAAACACTATCGATTTTCGTTACGCAGCTCAGACTGCCACCGCTACCTGCCAATAACCCCATGCCAGTTGGGCCCCGAGCCTCTTTGCCAACCTCGCAACGCAGCCGACATGTCCAATGAAATAAACACAATGTCAATAAATACACATTAGCGTCTTACGCGTTACTTCAAGCCAGACACTGCTGACAGATGGTCTGGGATTAGTGATATTGTCCAACACGCGGGGTTGGGTTTCCTGTGAGCAGCTGGTCAGCCAGATATGAAAATTGAAAAAAGCTTTTCTTGGAGGATTTATTTCAAAATAAATTGTAACATGAGACGCGTTTAAAATATGTTCACTCGCATGTCCCGTCGATTCTTAAAGTTTGTTTTGGTTTTTATTCTGTCGATATGCCTTCTCTAACAAATGGGCGAAATCAATTATTCTGTGTTTTATACCACAATCATTTAGATCAACATCATCAGCCAGAATCAATAACCTCCTCTTCGAAGACCTCCTTCCTCGACATCGCCACCACTCTATAATCCTTTATACGTTAGCAATCCATCTCGCACCTGCACACGTGCCACATTCACCTTCTCACGGACGTTCCCCTCCCTTGGCTGCCAACTCATCGTGGCGATTAATTGCGCGTAATAAAAATGAATCGTTTGCCTTGAAATTCCTAAATTGCTCGAGAATATTATTGCGCATCACGACTTGTGCAGGGACACACTGGTGGAGCGCACTGTGCCAACTTGTGTGTACGTTGAACTTCTTCCGCACCGTACGTAGCCAACCGTGCTAAAATCGGAGGTGCGGGGGAAGGGCAACAAACCCAACACAAAAAGCATCTCTGGGAGTTGAGGTCCACCGCACCGGGACTCCGCTTTCGGCAAAAAAGTTTCAGGAGCTCGGGATTTTTTCGGGTCCTTGGCCCTCAAGATTTGGAACGCTCCGCCCCAAGAAACGCGGCACGATTATGACCCAACAGGCCTGACCGCAGGGATTCTCCCATTTAGAATGGAACTACAAAAACACGTAGTTTATCTCTTACAATGTTAACTATTGTTTTATAATTTTGTATTATTTTATTATTTCCCTTCTACGTGACTTTACCGAAAGAACCAAGAATATGAATCCCTGCAGTCACGAAAGCTTTAAATAAAAATGTTATGTTAACTAGGTTTTATTTTTCTCTCCCCCTCTATGTACGGCGCTCCAAAGCCCTTTATTTGGGTCTGCTGGCGTCTTAGACAAAATATAAAATGATGATATCTCCGATGAGAGGCGGACACCTCCTGCGCCGCGTCAGTGCACTCACGGGATGCCACCTTGGTAGGGGGACACGCGACACCACCGTAGCAAAGGACATACATGAGCATCGGGTCGTGCCCGCTGGCTCACAATCGTGCCGCCCTCATCTTGACCACGCAGCTCACACGCAGCCAGACGACGACTCGAACCTCAACTCGGCTTGACCGGACCTCAACTGGGCTTGACTGGGACCTTGAATGGGACCTCAACTGGGCTTGACTGGGACCTCGAATGGGACCTCAACTGGGCTTGACTGGGACCTCGACTCGGCTTAACTGGGACTTCAACTCGGCTTAACTGGGACCTCGAAAGGGACCTCAACTCGGCTTGACCGGGACCTCAACTGGGCTTGACCAGGACCTCAACTGGGCTAGCTTTGCTCCCCCCCTCCCTTCCATCTGGAACTCCATTCCCCAGGCGAATTCACCCAATCCCCTCCGCTTCAAAATCTCTCCTCATTCTTCCTTTAAAATCTCAATGACCTTCACAGATCCCCTTAAAAATGCCCACCTCCTCCCCTGAACTTGCTCAGTCCCCCGTCCCCCCACCCCCCATATCTCCACGCTCCGAGACTTATCATGTTAGGGATACGGCACATTGTAATGCGGAGCCTGTCGTCGCCCGTAACCAACGCGAGTTGGACAATGCAGTTCTATACCTCGACGACAATGACGATGCCGCCGCCTTTCAGAGAAGCACGGGAGATTCTCTGTAACGAAGCCCTGGGGGAAACCTTATCAACAGCCGTTACCACGTTAATTAAAACGAAGCACCGAGGGAGGGGAGGATGCGTCTCCTCTGGGTACAGATCTCGCAGAGTAAACGCCGCCGATTACGGCAAAGCAGACGGAGCCACCGAAATACACCGATCGCTCGTTAAAAACGGAGCTTCAAAATCACCACCACCCCTCCCCCCACACAAACAGCAATGCTGCCCTCATACTCTTCTCTGGTCGGTCAATAATCGTCCGTCAACCCGAATCGCACGCCACACCGATCCGAACACCTCTGCAACTCTGCTCGGTCCGTGCAACACCAACAACTTTTTGAAACCCTCGAGGGCTGTGCAACTCTGCTCAAGTCGGTGCGCCCGAGATCTTCGAGCTGCGAGGTTGTAACCCCGACCGCCCCCCCCTTCACCTCGCTCGGTCAGCGACATGACCCCAACGAGGCTGCAACCTCGGGCAGCCCTGTGTGGGCCGGCTGGCCAAACCTTGCGATACGAGGCTCATCTCCCTTTGCTTCCTTGATGGAGCATTGCATTCTGAGACTCGCATCGCGAGCTATTACGACTGCGTTCATCTCGTTATGACCCGACCAAGTATTCTACGTGCCATTGATGTGTCTCTTGTTCATGCGAGATGCGTTATTTTCATTGCCCCGTGGCGTCTGTAAATCCTGACAAATATCCCTTCGTGTTGTTCTTTGCAAACTCCCGTTACTTAAAAACTTGATTCGAAGCTTTCGTGACTGCAGGAATCACTCGTTGGTTCGTTTCCGTTACTTGTTTTTCACTTTGCCTCGACCTTTGCCCATTGAATCCGGTTATCTTGATCGGACCGCAGCGAGAGACAAAAACATGCCGAGGTCTCATTTGCATTAACCCGTACTACCGACGGTGCGTTTCTTTTGTACGTATATGGACATTTGGAATTTTATAGGGCGAGGTTGAGAGAGAATCTAGGACAAACCCAGTCTGTGACCTGGTACGTCACGTGTTCAGCGAAGGGGGCCGTTTGGTTCCATCTTCGCTTGTGGACTCCCCTTTAGGAGAGGTTTGACCTTTTTCAATGTCTCCCGAGTTTCGCTCCCTTTGTGCGGTGGCAATCACCAAACCCTACCATCGCAGCTATTATAGAGTTAAATCGCCAAATCGCCACAACGCAATAAAATGACAAATACCAGTACAACACAATGGTGTCACTTCCCATAATAGTTTGCGACTTTCGTGTAATTTAGTGGAAATGGACCGTCACAATGTTCAGAAGGGAAATAGATTATCTGCAAGATGCTACTTTGTAAACTGGCAATTCATCTTGACTAGACACATTCACATTTAATTTTCAACAAATAATGGTGACCTTTTAGCTTTGTGGTTATGGCGCAAAATACATGGCCTACCCTTAATAATGAATCATCTCATCACTTGGTTAAACGTGCACAACTAGCTCCAGTTGTCACCGGTAAACTTCATTGCTGCTGGCAGACGAATGGATAAACAAAAGATAAAGACTGCAGCCCAGATCCTCCCGCATGCCGTCACCATCCCCATCTCTCGACTACCGCAGCTCTCCCAAAATCCATCATCTCCTGACGATCCAAATTGATGCCACCAGACTTCTAAACCTATGAGAGACATCATCACCCACATTACTCTCATCTTCAAACGACCTCCCAGTTCAATCCCAGATAACCATCACTTGCACAATCATCAAGATCATCCATGGACTTGCTTTTGCCTACCGCCCTCCTCTCTCATCGACTCTCGACTCCCCTCCACACACTCTGGGGAGATGATCAAATTGAAATTATATTAAGTGGATTGTAAAGTATTCCAATGAAGCCAACATGGAATGCAAATGTGGTCTTGGGATTATGTTTATCCAATCTAAGTTAATAGGAAATTGTAAAATTAATGGAGAAAACATTGATTTGTGCTGATGCTTTGTCCAAACCACAGGACACTCTGATATGTTAGTCAAAGACGACCACAAGTTTCGTTAATTAGTTTCTCACGTGGTCGATTTAAAAAATAATAACCCCCACCCTTTTGATGGAGAGATGATGAAACCTTCGATAAGCACGAATGGCTACGTGCGGTGTGACATAAGTTCAGCATACCGTACAAACATTATGCAAATATTCGATAACGAATTCACTTATGTAATTTTGAAGCGTGCAGTGGCTTGAATGGACAACATTCATATGCTTCCCAACGTACAAAGCTGTATTTTTAAATACATTTACAATGTTTCATTTTTTCATGGTGGTGAATCACAATGTTGTTTTTTTCTCTACACTCGGAACTAAATATACTTCCATGAAAACGTCTTAAGGTGTGAATTTTCGCAAGCCGCCATAAGGCGCAATAATTATTACGGGGAAATGTGTTGCATTCAACGATGCCCCCCCCCCTTCCATCTGCCGAGGCTGCCACAGACTCCATTTCAAAGACAGACATTCCAAATGGCTGCTCCCCTCATTATAATGTGGCAGGCAATTAAAATTAATCAAAAGCATCACCTTGCAAATGCGGCCCATTTTTCTGGGTCATTTCAGGCAACAGGTTCCTCCCCATCCTCTCGGCAGAATAGAATCATCCAAGCGGTGAGTAGGACAGAGGTTTGCGTTCACAGACTACATGTCAAAGGCTTTTTTCATATATATATAGAGAGGCATAGATAAAAGGTGCTCCTGTTTGTCACAAAATGGGTAACACTACAACGTATCATACCATGCTGGACATCTGTGAAAAACAGCTTCATAGCTCATCGGATTCCTCCAGGCTAAAGAAAGATTCGATTATATATCGTCTGTTTGGCGATTATCATTGCCCAATAATTAGGAAATTTCAAAGCACAATCATTCTGGAATAATATTAATGGCACGGGAACATTACCAGTCCAATTGGCCATTGTATTATTTTGTTGTTAACCGAAAGCATGTGGGTTGTAAGCATTCCCGAGTGTAGAGTTTCAATGATTGCGAGACCTATGAAAGGCTTATATTCTGCGATCTGCAGTGAGACTTAATCTTTGTTTATACTAGAAGTATAGCATAGAACAAAATAATGCAATTATTAAGTGAAATTACAAATGTATGGGGAAACTGACGTTGAGATAAGCGTCATGTTGAGAAAGTTAATGTCGTATGGTAGGCAACGTTATACACAGCACCACACTGTGTCAGCCACGATAACAAGAACTACGCCAATTAAGAAAAACCCTCACCCTACCTCTGTATGAAGTTGTGAAATAGTTCACCGACGTCCGGTGACCTCATTTTGAAAAGTAAATAACGTTCAACAGAAATTGAAATTACATTTTTAAAACCTGCCGCCGGTTCCGTATGTTTACACCATCACGGGACACAGGAGAAGGGGGGGCAAGAACTAAACAGCGGTGCATTACATTCGCTCCCAGCCGTTCCTGGGTCGCAAAGCATGGTCAAAGCCATGAATTCTAAAGTGGAGCCAACGCAAAATCGTGCAACGCAGCACGGAGGAGCCGACGCAAACCGCTGCGCGCGGGATACACACAACGCGTGTCGCCACTGCCCCCCTCCAATCTCACACACCTGACCCACTCGATCCCGGGAAAGAAAATTGTTTTATTTGACCTCTCGGTAAGGACACGGCATTTTCAGTTGCCTCGGAAGTTTGACAGCCCCATTTCCCCCGAATGTCTGCGGTGACGGCGACAGCGTCTGGGATTTGATTCGATACGGGCATTGCGAAGTTTCTGTAAGTGAAAAGCTCGGATGGTGAAATAACATGCCGCCACGGTGGCTGGATGGTAACTCCCTTGCCAGATATACTGGAGGTCGTGGGTTCGATCCCGACCCTGATGCCTGTATATTTGGAGTTTATATGTTCTCCCCATGGTCGCGTGGATTTTTCTCCAGGTCCTCTGGCTTTTCCCTACACATTTAGAATCAATGCGCGTTTATAGTATTTGGTTTATATATATTTCCACGTGATAAGCCACTTTGTTGGGCTATCATTTGTGTCCAGATCGATTCTGAAAGAGCTATAAAGGTCAGTGGACCTTACCTGGTAAAATAAAAAATTAAATAAAGTTTAAAATCACACATATCCACATACAGAATAAACATTTGATTTATCCATCAGCCCATTTTTTTTCCAGGGCCAAAATTCTCGAGCAATATTTTCGCTGAAAGAAAGCCAACTGTGGGCCGAAACAAACCTTATTTAGAAAATATTGGTCTGCAAAGCCAATAGGTTGGTCCCGTGAACGGCGATAGCCAATGGAAGGCCTCGAAAGCATTGTTTGGGCATAAGCAGCATCCCGATTTAGAATCAGAATCTGTATTGAGACTGGAGGAGGAATACGATTATCTATGAAGCAATTTTTTTCACAGGATTTCCAGTCCAGGCGGGTCAAACACGTTACAGCAACAAACAATACCAAAAAATCTACAGGAGTGCAAAATTTAGAAAAGGTAAGCAAGGCCTGAAAAAAAAACGTAACCCCAAACAACTAAAATGTATGAGTACAAATTTTATCATACATAAATTCCTAACGATTTTACAACACGAAATGCAGAATCATAATATGTATTTATACTGGAGGAATCCGATGAGCTATAACGCAATTTCACAGATGTTCTTACCTGCCCCCCAACTGGACGTCACAAACAATAACATGATAGTCGTGAAAAATACAAGGTAAACAATTCACCCAAAAACATACAAATAAAAAAATAAACCATCCCCATCTTACCAGGCAAAGCTTGGGCAAGGCGTAAAAACAACAATAACATTCACAGATAAAAAGAAGACAGTCCCTCAATACAATTGAACTTTCGAAACACGGATAAAGATCAGTTACAAAATCACATTGACAAATGTGGTTGTATCCCGTACTAATTTTGTTTCAGGATATTTTTGAAGGAATATTCATGTGAAGGGAGCAATCAAACAAGGTTGGTTGTTCCAAAACGTTGGCGCTGCAACGGCGAAGGCTTTGTCACCTGTTCCAATTGTTGCACACTCGAAATGAAGGACGTGGGCCGGTGCTCCAAATCGAGGGCAAGCACATGTATTTATTGTAGTTAATATTAATCTTGTGAAGAACAGCACCGTCACTCTGTAAAATGCAACAACACGTGTGTTACAACCAGCCTTGCTCCCGAGTCGCCATTAACCATGTGGCTGGTTTACACGTGCGGTTATTCATTAACCCTGCCAGCAACCTACAGGTCCGACTCAGTCATCACATGCTGCTGTACACACATGCATTGATGCACTGCACAGCACATCAGGACCTTCACAGAACCACACTTTACTTCCTTGCTGCACAAGGATATAATTAAAAGAGTGATCCATTCCTAATGTGCCACACAATTCTTGTTCTTGAGATAGTTAAAAGGCAATTAAGATGGACGCTTTTGGTCTCTTGAGTTTGACCACGGGGTTAATGACTTAGAGACAGCCTAAGTGTTAAACTGACTTAGTTAAGTATAGTGCAGATATGCCAATAAGGAGTTTATGGATGAACGGGGCCCCATGTAGATGTATTCCAGTATCAAGTGATTATGATGAGATTAGGTTTTAAGTCGAGGTCACAATGGCGGGTCCTGTATGGTACATCCAACGCAAATTGAAAAGTAGAATGATAAAAGCGGGTTTAGTCTGTGTAGTGTTGTATTAACAATAAGGATTACTTATGCGTCTTTATACCAGACAATGCAAGGTTATTACATTATCTGTCATGTACTTCAATTGGGTAGGAACGTCACAATTTCACTCGCTCGTTTATCAATGGGATGAAAAAGTGGGGTGTTTTGCTCGTGTCCCAGTGAATCTTGGGTCATTTCACATCTTATTGCATCAACCTGACTGCCAAAACATTATTGGATGACCAAAAGATCAACTGACTCATGTATACGCTTCTTTAGTATGCATGCCATGCGGTGGAGTGGCGGCAACAGTGGTCATCGCAATGCACTACGAACTCAGACACCGAAGTTTGATTCCCAGCCAAGGCTATAGCATGAGTGGCGTGCAGTACCAAAACTGATCCTGGTCACCCGCATTCAGCACAGCTTCATTGTCCAGCATGGTGAAGTATGGTCAAAACAAACATCATGAAAGCGTGCCTTCACTCATCGAATGAAAACATTATCTCTGGAATTGGCCATCCCAAGTCGAATGATGCCAACAACATCCACTACATCAGCCGAACCAATCTAAGAAAACCTTCACCATGCAGCATGCAGAAGGAGTTATTGCAAATGTTCTTGCTCATGCCACTGCTGGCAGGACGACTTCTCCTGAAGCACTCAAGAACGGATTCTATTTTGGCCTACTTTTTCACACTGGCGATACATCTTGGAAGAGGTTGGAGTACTCACATTCCCCCCCCTCCACCATGACCTGCCGATCGGCCAAAACTGTGGCGTACAAATGTATACTGCGACCTCGTTTCATCTGCCGTGCCGGGATATGGAACCGAACCAGCGATCTCCAAAGCCCAATTTGCTCGTGGTTAGACCAAGGCAGCGTTCTACCTCGGAGAATGGGACGGTACCAAAAAATAAAATAAAAGGCAACGGCTTTGAATGCTCTGCCTACTTAAAGCAAAGTCTGGCAAGAGCAGTTCCTTTCACGTGCGGCACCTAACAAGCGCACTCAACATTCCCTTCCCTTTGATCTCCATTTAGATTCCCACCAAAGCGAACAAACCCTCTTTTAAAAGCGCTCCCGACGCTTTCTTGTGCGCCCCCCTTCGGTATTGCATCGGTGCATTTCACACAACCGAGGCCGTGCGCCCGGGAGAAGGGGGGGGGGGGAGGTGATGGAGGGGGGGGGGCGAATTCGATTAAAAACCACGGGAATGTTTCCCCCCCTCCTCCTCCAATGACGTGGCGGCTGTCGACGGCGAGGTTGCGTCCAGGACGTTGCACCTCTCTCCTGCCCATGAAGCAACGTCATCACAAGCAATAATCGGCGTCAATGCGCAGGATGTACTGCTTATTAGACTTTGTGCTACACAATTAATAATACATCAAAAGAGATTTCCCACCCACCCCCACTGGAAACCCAAATCTGGGCCCGTCTCACAGAAGGCCCATTAAATATGAAGCGCGTGGAAATTACATTTATTGGATTGGCACTTGGGGCACGCTTTTCATTTTAAATGAATCAAGGTGAAGCAATGATTGTGGCATCTGGGTGGAAGCCAGGGCACTATGATAAATGTTTAAAAAGCCGACGTTCACATGATCCCCCATCATGCAGGAAGAAGATCTGGCCATCGCATCCCGATGTATTGGATGACAGAAATATGAATTATTAAAAACCCGAAACTTCACCTTAATATTTCGCACAACATGCACACCGAGTTTTTCCAGCCTCTGCTACAAGGTGCAGGAATTTTAAGGTGACATCACGGCATAGAAACTTGCTTCGTAGCAAAATTAAATAACTGATGCTATGCAATTTTACAGTGCCACCTTCGACCATTCTTGTCCGAGTTGAAAATGATGTACGATTCAGAGTTGTCGCACACACAGAGACAAAGATCTCCCATGTAGCCTTAACAGACTCTTGAGGCAAGTGCTGTTAGTGATCACCCTTTGAAGGTCGGCACGCACACAAGGGGAGTGGGTGGCCAGCACCGCGCCCGGCCGTCTTGGTCTCCCCAGTTCTAATGTTGGGAAGACCCAGGACCGGTTAAGATAATCGTCGCTGGTTTTGGCCGTGGGCAGGTATCGAACTCAGGTCACGCAGAGCGTACGCGTGCTCTGGCAGCTGTAACTCGCTCCGATTTCAATCCACATCCTCACTCTTACTCCTTGGAAGAAAAAAATACACCCCATAAACCCCCTTCCATACACCAGCTTTGAGTAAAAAAATCTAATTCGCTTGCTGATCTCTAGACAAAAGTGTCTATTTGGATTCGATGGTGACTTGAGCTTGTACATCGACACGGTGTCAGCCTTACCTCGGACTAATGATGTCATCCAGAGATGGTGATGATGCACCATCTTCTGGATGACACCTCTCAAACTTTTGACTTGTTTCATAACAAAGCTACATTTTTTGAAAACTGAAGCGAATGAACGACCTTAGAAATGAACCCATATTTATTATTAAAATGAATTCCAAGTTTTTGCTGCGGAATTTGCCCAATTTGTGGGGCCATGTCCCAAGTCGAATTGTCTCGTGCGCTTTACAAAAAAAAAGAACGTTGTGCCAAACTGCGTTGCCACGGATAAAATTGCCAAAACTCACAAATTGCAATTGGCACGGAACCGCAAACTGCTACGGCCGAGCGAAATATCCGCATGGCCGAGACACGTGTCGCAGCCAATGGGGATGCTGCCGGGCGGTTTGGCAACTTCACGATGGCCGAGCATTCAACTGGCGAGACCAAGATCCCGGGCTCGTGTTTGGGGCCGTCGCCCATCACTAAAATCAAGTTATCCATCGTAGAGTTGCTAGTCCCTAGCCCAGGTACCAAAACAATTTTACAAATAAAATTTGGTTTAAATTCACATGGGGCCCATTTGGTTTGATTGCCATGAGACGAACTATAATAGCAGTCCAGCTGAGGTGCACAACCACCCAGTGCGGGAAAGAGGCACTTGACGGGACCTGAAAATTATTTCCGTGACATCTGCCTTGCAGCGGGCCAGTCTCTAACACAGCGGGCGGGGGGGGGGTATACTGCTTTGTAAATGGAAAGGGCTTCATCTCATGACATTAAGCCCGTAGCACGATAGAAATTATTGGGGAGGTTTGTTTGTATTTTAGTATTTGGCTCTCAACCGCGCCACTTTTGTTTAGAGAAAGGAGATTGAAACTTGACACCATTGCAGGAAACCCTGAATTCGTTGCAAAAATACGGCGGTGACTCTGAACAGGCTGGGACGCCCACAGTGAATTTGTTAAATTTTCCACCGTCAATTCGCTAAAATTGTCGATGGACACCGTGGGAAATTTCAGCGATGGCCAGGAAGCGCAGAAGTGGCAAGATTGCCAACATCTCCATCTAATCCTGCAGACGATCGTGTGGACATGGATGCCACATCGAATGCATTACGAATAATGATAACGCCAAACAGCTGCGACACGTCACCGCTCCCGGGCCGCTCATATTCACATTAAATCTCTTCAAGCGACGCTGCCACCAACACTTCCCACCGCTCCCTGATTAACGTTTAGATGACTATAAATAGTCTCAGCGCATCTTGGTGTGTGCAATTCATGTATATACAACAAACCTATGGCATCTACTTCATTACAATTTCAAGCGGTGCATCTTTTTTGAGTGGGGCGCTGGTAGCAACACGTGGATCAGAGAACACACACGAGATGCACTGAAGTGGTATTGGGCAAGACCTGTCGCTCTAAGAGACAATGGTCAGTGGGGGTCAAGATGAGCGACGAAGCGGAGGTTGAATGAGCGAATTCAGCCGAGAGAATTTGAGAGGAGGTAAAGAGCAACGAGATTGGCTCGTGTGCGGGTGCGAGACGGATTGTTACGCCGCGTGACCACGAGGGATGTCAACTGCTCGGAGAAGCCTTCATCCAGCAGCGTGGATACAACCATGGCTGCCGATGCGGCTGCTGTACAGCGGTGTGACGACACGATGCCGGCTGCCACGTTTCATCACCTGCGAACGGTCCCGTTTCCGCCAAACATTTCAAAAAATATAATCAAATATATTATTTGGGTCTTTCGGGTAAAGTCACGTAGATAGGGTCAAAGAAAATAACAAAAAAATGACAAAAAAAACTACGGCCGCTTGTGTTGCGATTGAAACGTCGTAGTTTTTTTTCATTTTCTTTGAACCTATCTACGTGACTTTACCGAAAGGACCCAAAAAATATGAATTCCTGTGGTCACGAAAGCTTTAAATCAATAATATATCAAATAATTTGGTGCATCGGCCAACTGGCGCCAGCGATAAAAGCCAGAGGCAGCTGGCGGACTTCCCCGGAACCCAGTCACGTGCTCCTC
>CM025629.2:8016843-8086879 GCA_014621495.2 Entosphenus tridentatus
TTTATTATTTTATTACTCCCCTTCTACGTGACTTTACCAAAAAAAACAAGAAGATGAATTCCTGCAGTCACGAAAGCTTTAAATCGAAATTTAACGGGTGACATTCATTGCAAAAAAATGGGACCTTTTTTCTAGTATTAAAGTATTGAAAAATAAGAATAGGTTTTACCCTTTCTGGCAATAAAACAGGTGTTAAGATGTTCAAACACCGAATAGAAACCTTTTTGCAAGGAATCAAGTCTGTTCTAGATTTGAAGTTGTCACGTAGGTGAAAAAATCTTAATTAAAAATAAGATTAAAAATAGAAATAATGATTATATAAACCGCTGGTCACAAACAGCTCTCTATGCCCACTACAGTATTTTTTTTGCTGTGGTTGTCCCACCTGATGACGGAAGCTTGTGTTGCTTCCGAAACGTCGTGATTTAATTTGATTCTTTTTATTCTTATATTTTTTTTCACCTACGTGACTTTACCGAAAGAACCAATCAAGTCTGTATTAACCACACGTACTTGTGGTGAACATGCAAACAAATGCTCTGATAATTTCTGCATTGTCTTTCAAACTGATTGGCCTACACCAGAGACAGGATTCTTTAGGGCCTAGTCTCACCAGTGTCAAACCAAAAAACGCCAAAAGGAAAAAGTACAAAGACAATGCACTATCAGAGCATTTATAGCTCTGATAGTGCATTATGCTAGTGTATTATGTAGGATTAATCCTATATGTAGGATTAATTCTACATAATATGACTTTGGATTAATCCTACATAATACACTAGCATAATATGACTTTGAGACCCCCCCCCCACCATCTACACATTCCACAAGGAGTGACTAATCCCATATCTGCATTTCCCATCAATATGCTTAATTCCGCTGTTGATATGTAAACTCCTTTGTCAAGCACGCTCTCCTCCCCCGACCCAGCTTAAATATACGCTGCCAAGCTTGGCGGTGTTCATTGGGACGCTGTCTTTCTGACAGCTCTGTTTCTTCACCCGAGGACGGCTGCTTGTGTTGTGGCCGAAACGTCGTGATAATTTTTATTTTATTATGTTTGATTTTTATTATTTTATGATTTCCCTTCTACGTGACTTAACCGAAAGAACCAAGAAGATGAATCCCTGCAGTCACGAAAGCTTTAAATCGAAACCTATTCTGATGTTCATTGCGTTGTAGAATGTGTGTCGCTGCAAATTGACGCATCTCTTGGTGAGCTCACTTGATCTGGCTGAAAAGTTCCCTCCTGACCGGATGGTCTTCGAAGTTAACACTTTTTCTGGAATACAAAGCGGAAATGTAATTAGCAACAATATTGCTACAAAACAAACAAATGATAATCAGTGTAAAAAGTATTTACTTTCATGTATTTACAACAAGATGCAGAGTTTTCATTTAACTACAACAAAAACTACCAGAAGATGCCAATAAAAATGTTTCCAAGCCATGACTAAACTCCATTCTCAATAAAAAATAATCATACATGCCTCCCTCACCTATCCACCTCGCCACGTAAATAATTAAAGTATTTCTTATGCAATCCATCAGCCAAAATTGACTTTCTAGGAGTGCATAATTTTAGCAGCATTGTTTCAAGACAAGCAAATTCTGGACCTGTTTCGACAGTGATCTGGGGTCCTGCTGACTCTACATGCAGGGACCCTCTCTTAACGATGTGGGGTCCTAGTTAAACATACAATTATATAATACACGACTCCAACTCATCTTTAGCATGATTGTGGAGAATATAAATACCAAAATAAATAACCAGTTGCGTAGGAATTTGTTTTACTTTTTGCGTGGAGATAGGTATATGAAAGACTTATCATCTGCTTATTTATTTTCCCCACACTAAATTGGATGAGTTACGGCCCTCGGCAACAATAAATCAACGGCGTGGTTGCCCCAAGATGCAGCACTGCACAACATTACAGCACAGGCTGCTCGCCTGCCGAGGCACAGCGAGTGTTGTAGCGACGTCAGCGAGCGAGCCGGGTGGCCATGCCGGTCCCATCACCGCCCATCCAAGTGGCAAAGGTGACAACTTCTTTCCATCTATTTTCGCGTTGTCCAACTAGTCGAGTAAAACGAGCCGACGATCGGTCAAGTAGTCGATTCGGAAATAATGAATCTCCCAGCCGTGCTTGCGAGCGTGCTGCCCTGTGCGCGCACCTGCGATGAGGATGGTGTGCCACCCGCGGCACGACAGGTCCGAGACGACGTGCAGGGAGCCGAAGATGGGCCGTGGCAGTGCCAGCGGGCTGTTGCCTGGCTTCTCCGAGGGCATCACGCCCAGCCGGCCGTTATCCGTGTTTCCCCACGCGTAGATGTGGTTGTCTGCTCAGAGGAAACGTACAAAGCAGGCGCGCGTTTTGTCAATCCGTTGCTTGGATTAGTGACTCCATCAGGCCGTGCGGGCGGTATGAGGTTTATTTGGTCATGCGACACGTTCTAGATTTGAAGTTTTCGTGACTGCAAGGATTCATACTCTTTGGTTTTTTCGGTAAAGGCACGTAGGCAAAAATGTAATAAAAGTAAATGAAAATCAACTGAATTAAATCACGTTTCGGAGGCAAAACAAGCTTCCGTCTTCAGGTGGAACCGTCTTCCATGATTTAATTCAGTTGTTTTTTCATTCATTTTTATTTGATTTTTAACTACGTGACTTTACCGAAAAAAACCAAAGAGTATGCTACACATTGATCACTGCGGAATTGTAACAAGGTGGGGAGCAGAGTAGTACAAAATACAACAATGGATTTTTTTTTCCCCGCACTGCCATCTGAGGCCCACTATGTCATCCTGCGACCGACAAACGCTCGTTTGTACACGACACCATCCAGACGCAACCCTGCTTAGCATCTGAGATTTGACAATTTCGGCCACATTCGAGGTTTGGGACATAAATCGTAGAAACAGTGGAATGTCGCAATGTACGAGATCACCAATTCGACTGCACTTAATCTTTGTACATTGGGAGACACCGTAAAGAAAGTACTCAAAAGTCTGTCCATGAGGTACATTATAAATATTAAACAAGATGTGGCACAACACAAACACCACCTGCAGAACACATTAGAATTCCATCTGGCTCATTCAATAATCATATCAAACCCAAGGCTAATTTCATCGTAACCAATGGGTGGCACGATGAGGCATCGGTTTGGGATTTCTGCAGCACAGATAGCCAGCTCTCAGAGTGATTTTCATACGAGCATTGTGAACACGTGGACAAACA
Organism: Entosphenus tridentatus; assembly: GCA_014621495.2. Classification (NCBI taxonomy): domain Eukaryota; kingdom Metazoa; phylum Chordata; class Hyperoartia; order Petromyzontiformes; family Petromyzontidae; genus Entosphenus; species Entosphenus tridentatus. The sequence continues at coordinate 8,020,085 of CM025629.2, forward strand.
TTAAACAGGGGGTATGGTCACATGGGCTCCCCTGATGCAGGGCCTGCAATGAACGAACCAGATGAGAAGGCCTGGGGCACAGGGACCGCTGGAACAGGATATCAAACTCTAGATTTGAAGCTTTCGTGACTGCAAGGATTCATATTCTTAGGTTTTTTCGGTAAAGTCACGTAGGTAAAAAATTTAAATTTAAATAAAAGTAAAATAAAAATAAAATAAAAATCACCACGTTTTGGAGGCAACACAAGCTTCCGTCTTCAGGTGGAACCGTCACAGCACGACTACTGCATCAAGTAAGAGAAATTCCAAGAAAACAATCCTTTTATATACTCAACCAGTACATATACAAGGACTGTTTTCTTGGAATTTCTCTTACTTGCGTTGCCTCCGAAACGTCGTGATTTTTATTTTATTTTTATTTTACTTTTTTTTATTTTCATTTTTTACGTACGTGACTTTACTGAAAAAACCTAAGAATATGGGATATCAACGGGAGTGATAGACAGCTTTTCAGCAGGGAAACGTAGTCGAGCACCAGCCACACTTATGTTTTGTTGATTATGGGGTGACCCCCGGTTTACCCTTTACAGTAAAACCTTGGACTGCGAGCATAATTCGTTCCGGAAACGTGTATGTAATCCAAAGCACTCGTATATCAGCTGTGATCACGTGACGCTCGGCAGACAAAGCGTCTACACGTACTACTCGCATTGCAAGACCTCGCTCGTTTATCAAATTAATATTTATTTTAAAATTTTGCTCGTCTTGCAAAACACTCGCAGACCAAGTTACTCGCAAACCAAGGTTTTACTGCACTTCCCTTCCCCCTCACCTTTTACTTTCTTATATACAGCCACCGCCCCTCCCCTATCTTACTAAAAACAAATATTCTACCAGCACGATTTTCCCATGTAAATGAGACAATATTTTCTATCCCCCCCCGCTCCTTCCCGGGGTTATCTGCTCCCACCCTCCCCGTCAACCAGGACGCGTCGAGTACATGGGCCTGGTGGATATTCGCGTGTAGGTTTTCTTTTGTCGCCAAACGTTCTGCAGCGGGACGTTGTTCTTGTGTACAACAAAAATCCAAAGAAATATATTTTTAAAAAGGGGGCATGTTGAAGCGCTCGGGGATCGAGGCGGTACTGGGTTTAGGGTTAGAGCTATTACTGGTGGCCAAGGCCCATAAGCTGATGGAGAAAATATTTTTTTACTTGTTAATCATAAGTGTGCAGGTACTAGGTGGACTGTCACACGATTGTGACAGGTGGAAGTGGCTTAGAGTGGCCTTCATCCAGCAGTGGATTGATGATGGCTAATGTTGAACTCGATTTGTATGGTTTAAAGCAGTGGCTTGACTATTGATCAAGCACGTAGTGCAACTGCACCGGAGGCCTACGGGTCAGAGGGGGCAAAGGCGCTGGGCCACAACGTGAGAGGAAAATGTACAGGCGGTCTCCCCCATTCAATCCTTGCACCAGGGGGCCCATACCGACCACATTCTGCCACTGGATTAGCGATTGAGAGTGCGTTTGGCCCAATTTCGAGCTTCACCACCTAACAAAACTGCCTTCTCCTGCCCCACTGCCAAGACCCCATTGTCACTTTCTTCTTTGCTTTACTGGCTTTTCCCCCGTTACAGCCCCCGACTGGCCTGAAGGACCCACCTTCCGTGGCGGCAATTGTGAAGCCATCCCCGCAGGACACCATGGTGATGAGCTTGCCGACGAGGGGCCCCTTGTGCAGAACGATGCCCAGGTGCTTCTTGAAGTCGCCCGTGCCCAGCTGCCCGTGCTTGTTGTGCCCGAACGTAAGCAGACGTCCGCACACTGACGGGACCGCACACAACAGCAGCACGTCACACTGGCCACTTGAGGGCGCCACGCTAACACAGCGGCAACATTTTAACTTGTAATACTTGTTCCATCACAAAGACTCGGATGAAAGCCTCCCCGAGCCGTTATTTCTCAATCAGTGTAGTAATAATGCCCGATGACGACGATGGTTTATCAGTCAATGTGCAAATAAACAATTCACTGCCATCAAAAAGCTGCACAGTGTGGTGTGTGCACACGTATGGGTGCGCAGGTATTGTATTCGTACGGTTAAGTTGGGCTCACATCATTATTATTGGATAACGCCAAGATGTGCGTGTTAGTGTGTTTGCCCACTTAAAAAAAGTATTCGTGAGTCCTATTCAGCTCCCTTTAGGGAAAAGATTCCCTACCCTTGATTGAGTAGGTAATGATTGCAGCTGGCACCTTTCCTACAGCCATTACAAGAGCGGGTAAAATCATGCCAAGGCTGCTGTGCCCACACACCGTCGATAACGGCGCTGTGCGTCTTGCCGCCGGAGATGCTACGAATCTTGTAGATAGACAGCTGCTTCACCAGTGTTGGCATCAACTTCATTATCACCTCGTGGAAGACCTGTGGATGCAGTGCAGTAAATCTTGTCAACATTAAACCTCGGCTGTCCAACAAGGTAACATAAAGGGGTTTAATGTTACAAAACCCCCACTTCACTTAACCAATTGGAAGTAATGCATTGGCACAAAGGGACACGTGATCAACTCAATAGTTCAGTTGGTCCAATGGCTCCCAATCCAGTCCTAGATCAATTTCAAGTTCACCGTCTCCTACTGTACTCCTCCAATCCACATTTTCTATCCTCCAGCCACCAAGGCTTTCTGTTGAAGGTCCTAGAACAACCCCTAGTCTCTGCAGAAGGTCGCTTACTCCCCTCTGCTGCCCCCATAAATTTGGAACACCATTATTGCCAGCCATCTGTGTATCTCCCCATTCCCATTCCCGCACCCTCTGATCAAGCAGATATGGCCTCCCAAAAACCCCCAAGACAAGCGCGACTCAGTGGTAGGTTGCACCTTTTCCGCTGCTGCCTCCACTGTCTGAAATCCCTCCCCTTGTCACCATTCCCCTGTTCAGGGACAGACTTGTGGCCTTCCTCTTCGCCTTTGTCTATAATTGTCCTTTCTATCAATCCTGGTCCCTTTGTTACTCATTGCACAAAAGTGTTCTTTCCTCATATGATCCTGTCCATAACCTCACCCTTCAATAAAAAACAAAATCCTCACAATCTTATCTCACACACACACACACGTCTTCCTTCCGAATGATGTCCACAATTTGGTGCTTTATAAATCCACACTGGGGTGGAGCAGTGGCACAGTGTTCTTAATTCCCGGCCACAGTGAACGTCAGCAGCGACCAAATTATATCCAACTGGTCCTGGGTTGCCCATCTCCCTTGACGACAGATTCACTAACTCGCACCGACGAGTGTGTAAAGTAGGGTCAATCAACCCCCAGGGGACTGACAGCGGTGCAGGCAAAACATTCATGCACCCGGTTGATGGACAATCGTAATAAAGCTACATAGCACTGCAATGTAATCATGTTATAGATATAATGCGGTGAAGCTCCTGAGGAAACGCCCATGGGGACGTGCGTAGCCCGCGCGCAGAGCTGCCGCGCGGCGCCGACCAACTCACGGAGGTCTCGCGGTTGCGTAGGCCCGACGTGCACTGGTTGAGGCCCAGCTTGTTAAACTCGTTGTTGCCGCACGCCAACACCTTGCCCTGCGCCGTCAGGAAGAACGTGCCATCCGTGCCGCAGCACACCTCCGTGATCTTCCACCGGTTCGACAGGGGCACCTGCCACAAGGAGCACGAACAAACGCACAAGCACGTTGAACTGGAGGCAAGGATTTTGCTCACAGATGTCGACAATTGAGAATTTATACTGGTAGGAACCTCCTGGTTACACCAGCTCACAGGGGATTATTGTGTCCGTCGGTAGTGCAGGGAGGGGCTGGGTGGGGAGGGGAGGGTGGGGCGGGGCTGGTCACCCCGTGGTGCCCTTATAAAACTCAACGTTTAACCTACTCACGCCGGCTTGTGCCCGCCCTCACAGTCGGGCATATTTGCGGAATACACCACGTGGCCGCCGTTGACCCTGGCCATTGACCGAGCAACCCAACGTTCCTACCAGCTCCCGCCGCAAGAATGTGTTTCCATCATACTCATATCATTACCCTAAGCGGTTCTCAAACCGTGAGGGCGCATACCCCTAAAAGCATTTCAGGGAGGAACAGGCTGCAAATGGATACTGTGTAGAAGAAATGTAATGCTAGTGGAGAACATTAGCACCATGTTGCGGTGAAAATATTTTTTGTTACAATGAATGGCTAAATCATTACAAGCCTATTCAAATAGACAGCTCACCATATCAGCATGGACTTACTCGTTTAGGGTAGAACTCCGTGGCATCGGTCTCCAATCCCAATCGGCCTAAAACAGAAGCAAATCAAACGGATCTGCGGTGAGACAGCTCACGCCACAGCTCACGACACAAGCGTCTGCTCACCAGGGTAGGAAGACCCCGAGGGCGGCTGTAAAAAACAATTGGTTACATTTCCCCCAAGTAGTTTCCCGTTCTGTTATCGTCTTTTTACCAAACTTTATCCCGAACTGCGTTATCAGTGTCATGACATAAGATGTATAATCCATTCAGATCTCCCAGAGAGCAGTGCAAAGCAGATAGAGCGAACTCTTGAGCTCCCTTCACATGATGTCTGGTCCATAAACTAAGGGGCAACACTTTCCCACCCACCCTGCCACAGGGAGTAATGTTTGTCGCATGACATACAAACAAAACATACCATTCTCAGGAGCTAGAATTTTTGCCAAATTAAGCACGGTCAAAATGTAACACGATGGTTGTTTTCTCATGTACCGTCGTTGGCTGCCAAACTCAAACTAAAGGCTGCCGACGCTCTTCACCACGGCTGGGCGAAGCCTCACCGTACTCGCCGCAGCCCCACGCATAAACGGCGCTCGACCGCGTGAGCGCCATGACGTGGCAGTCTCCACACGAGATCTGCGTCACAGGGTTGATGTTGAAGAACTGCACGGGCATCGGCTCCAGCACCTCCACACCCAGCTCCCCATTGCAGCCCATGCAGCCGTAGTAGTCGGAGCCGAAGCTGAACACTTCGCCCTGCTCTGTACGACAAACACAAGACATACACACGCGACAAATCCTGTTTATAGCAATACACACTGGTCGAGTGAGTGCTGTTAAGCGAGCGCCTATTAATAAGGACGGCATGGCAAATGACACATTCAAAATAAACACACAGACACAAAGACCTCCTGCAAAATAACAGACTGTCGTGGGAAACGCTGACCCGCTGATGTTAGCCATGGCCAGGATTCAAACCAACGTCGCCGGGTTCTTAGCGCAATACGCCAACCATTACACACACACACACAGGTGACTACGTTAAAAGCAGCGTCCTAACCGCTACACGTGCACATGCATGCGCACAAGAACCAGTGACATTCTTGCAGACAAGCCTGGCACTGACTGCGAGTAGCACATTCACGAACGATTCATTTTCATCTTCAGACACTGACTTTGTAATTATATTTACCAGCGTAGCGAACATGTGGGCACTACATTAAGTTGCTGGGTTTACATCTCTTGTTGAGATTTACTTCACATCTTTTGTGTTTAACTAAAATCAAGTGTATTTGGATCAGAATATATTGTATTAGACTACAGTAATTGAACACAATTACCAACATTACATTCAAATATAATATTTAATTTAGTAGTAATTTATTTAACTTCTAATTGTCTAACACGTGGGAATATAGGCTACGCTTATTTCACCCAACTATTCTCGTGCTGTCCAACAGTCAAGCAATCGAACCAATAACCAGTCGAGTAATCAAAATTGAGAAAGCCCTCATTTAAGGTGGAAGAGGAGTTCCTGAAAAGTGCTGTGTTGAGCGAAAAACACGATACGCAAAAACAATTTTCCAATAAATAATGTAACGATAAAAGTTTGGCAAGATACGATGTAGGCACACGATGTACAAACACACAGTAAAGATGGCGGGACGAATAACCGAGGGTACGCCGCAGCGTTACTGTATCATTGCGTACGTTATAGTACCGCTTGGTCACGCAGCTCAAGAAAGAAGCTGGTCGTCGACCGCTCAGAAACGGCATTATAACGGTGCACGTTCCACATTGCGCGAAAAGCGTTACCTCACGGTAGAACAGCGTTACAGTGAAAACGTGTTTTGCGAACATGCGTTAAGCAAGGACTTACCACATTTAATTCATCAGTGGCATCAGCTACATATGCAAGTGTTATCAAGAGGGCAAGAGAGCAGTACCTGTGAGACAGACAGTGAACTCATCCCCGCAGGCCACCTGTCGCACAGCGAGGCCCAAGAGCTTGTCTACGCGCTTGGGCTGCCGGTATGATGCCTTGTCCTTGTGTCCCAGCTGCCCCACCATCTTGGTGCCGCCCTGCACATTCTGCAAAGGGCGAATGACCCAAAACAAATTATAAACAAATGATTCGCTGCCCTCTTTGGCTTTTCACAACTCTTCTCGTGGTCACGCAAGCCCTGTGCGCAAGCTCCGCTGCAGCTCTTGTTTATACATTTTATCCGAATTGTACTATCAGCGTACATATTACAAGATGAAAAATCCATTAGGATATCACTAAGACATACAAACACACCCCAAGATAGAGAATGGCCCATGGAAGGGAATATTACAGAGCTAGGTCTGAGATCCCTTCAAGTGCAGCCAAATAAACATTCTGACGGAGCTCTGTTCCATACAAAAATGTGTCCTTCACATATCCATCTCTACACGTAAAAAGAAAAGTATTTCTTTCACAACCAATCAGCTGGACGGATTCATGAGAGAGCATGATTTCAGCAGCATTGTTTCAAAACAAGTAAACTCTGGATCGGCTTCAACATCGAGTCTCATGAACAGTTACGTTTGCTTCAATCAACGCTGGTGAACTGCCGCCAGCATAAGAAGCAAGTATCCTCCCCCCTTAGAATATGGGGTCCCAGTTTCAGGATGAAGCACTTTCCCACCTGCTCTGCCATTGGTGAGTAACTTTTGATACTATCAGTCAAACCACTTTTTTCTCAGACCAAGATATTCGACAAATTAAGGACGAAACTAAATGTAATACAAAAAAATTGCAATAATTGGCAACCAGGCTGACACTATCACTTTAGTATACTTAAGAATCTGATTTAATCATATATACAACTCCACAGGAAAACACACACACACACACCACTCGAAAGACAAACCCCCTCCCCCCATATAGCCTTAACTGACTGTTGGAGCAAGTGGTTTTAGAGTATCTATGAAGGTCGGCACAGCACACGACACGGTGGTGGGTTGCCAGCAACACGCCAGGGCACCTTTGTATCGCTGCACCAGCTAGAGGAGGCCCAGGTCTAGTCCAGATAATTGTCACCGATGTTTGGCCACGAGCGGGAATCGAATATCGGATCGCCGCGTTTTTAGCGCAGTGCCCCAACTACTACACTACCATTCCCCACAATGACAAACACCACGCCACACACCACCACCACCACAGATGGAGGAGAGGCAGTGACAGACATACCGCCCAGGTGTACAGCTCCTTCTCAACGGTGACGGCTGCGAAGTGGGTGTTGCTGGCGCACACCCGCAGTGCGCTGTACCCGCCACGAAACTGGTCCAGCATCTGCGGCGTGCGCTTGCCACCACCCCAGTAGTAGACATCGCTCGACCGAGCAGTCACCACCGGCACCGCCTCCGCATTATCGCTCCTGGCTCACGCACTCCGGCTTGTTAGCGTACGCACCTCCACGCATCCCGTGCCCATGAGGCCCTCGCAAAGTGATAATGCTACCTGCACCAACCGTGCCGGGTGGCTTGTTAATGCTACCCCGGCTTGCGCTCAGAAGAGCAATAACTTGCACACACGGGCCCACCCCTTGCCCCGTGTAGGGATTTTTTTTTCCGCGTCTTACCAGTGATGGTAGCCTGTCCTAGTATGGCATGTAATCACATGCATTAATTTTAGAAGCATTAATGAGTTAAATTTGACATGTAGGCTTTAGCGAGCAATATCATCCATACTGGTTTTTTTGGGGTTAGATCGCATAAATATATAATTGTGTCGTTAAACCCGCCACCGCCAATTGATAAGGTTTGTCATGTAAACAGAACATGCCAATTTCTAACTAGTACAGCACACCGGTGTGTTGGAGAGCCAAGCCACGGGTTTAACGACACATTTATATATGTAAGTGATCTAACCCAAAAAAACCTGTATTATAGCGTTAAATTTGGGCAATTTATTTAATGGATAAAAATTAAGTATGGTTTACAATTCTTGCTCAGGATTTATTGGGCACTGCCCCTCCCACGCCCCGCCCTTGGACTCATTTTTGATTTTGCCCTAGGTCACTCGTCCCAGCAATTGGGCCAAATCACTTCATCCACCCAGCACAGTTAATTCCATATTCCACTTACAATGGCCCACCACGTGACACAAGCCCTATTTAGAAGTAATTTAATAGACAGGCATAACCCAACACTTCCCACGACTTAATTAATATGTAGTGTAGATGTGCTTAGAATATAGTGTACTCATCTCTCACCTAATGCAGCAGTGTTATATACAGTTGCCATTGCATAGCGTGCTCTTTCGTGACACACATTAATGTTTATGTAAAGGGCAGAGAATAATACGACGAGGAATATTCAGCTGTTGAATTCAGCGATTGCTGACGATTTATGCTCCAATACTATTAATAATGACAAAGAAAAAAACCTAGCCATTTGAATGCCTCACGTTAACACCTCATTCTTCACCGATGAAAAGGAATGCAAACGATTCACGTTAAGCTCATTTAAAACATGACCGCGTATCTATCCGTACCAGTTTTTTTTTAGAAGTGTAATTAGTGTGCGTTTGCACTCAAGTGGATTTGTGTCGACATCTGATAATTACCTTATGCGTCTTGCAGGCTCGTTTAGCCGCCAAACATTTTTCTCCATTTCCCTGGTGGTGGAACGGGCAGGGAGTTGAGCATCAGGCATCAATGAAAAACAACAACAGCTACAACCTCACCATATCACAGACCACTGGGTAGTTTCTTAAGCGATAAGTTTTACTTAAATTCATTTATTTAGCAATACATCTTTTTGAAAGTCAGTGTATGTGCACAGCGCCGTATTAATAAAGCAAGAGGTTAGAGAATTAGAACAAGAGTGTTAGATGGTTAAGTGTGGCTTGGCTGGGACTTCAGTATTGTTAGAAATGAACATGAAAAAAGTCATTATACTTTCTAAAAGTTGTATAGGCCAAATTATGTATAAGAACATTAAATAATTTACAGCCATTTGTCAATCCAATTTTGGATAGCCTTTGGATAGCCTCCCCACAACGTATTGGTCATGGGGTTTGTTTTGGCCATACTTCGCCAAGCTGGTCAGTACCAGTTGGAGATTGGGGTAACGGGGGGTGGGGGGGCCAGGTGGTTGATGGGACACAGGCCCAGCTCCGAATATCACTCGCCAATGATGTTAGTCATGACCAGGAATAGAATTTTAGTCGCCAAGTTCATAGCACAGTGCCCTAAGCACGGCTCCTCCACGCCACCCACTATGATCAATATAGCAGTGGTTCCCAACATGTGGTCCATCAGCCTGGGGGAAGTGATCCACGGAACGGAGGGATACAATTATTTTCACTGCATGGCAATCCGAGAATATTTTTAAGTGCTCATGGGTGATCCACAGATCGAGAAACGTTGGGAACCATCGATCGATCCACACAAGGTAATTTAAAGGAGAAGCAAAGTTCTTGCCATCAAAACAACACTAAACCCCAGGCCAAGCCAACAATACCATAGTGTAATACTACCGGACTCGCAGGCAGAGAAACTACGCCAAGGTTCCAGCAGCCAAGCCAGCCCAGAGACAGGCCAGTGCAGGTAGGCAGGTGAAAGCAAGGAGAGGCAAACAAGCCGAGGGGACAGCATGCAAGCTGGCAGCAGGAGAAGGCCGTGTCAGAGGTGGCCTGAGGGGAGGAACAAGCACAGCCGTTCCCTTGAGCTGTGCACAGCACTCGCAAGCCACCTCACCGACAACAGACGGCCACCAGTTGGGTTACGTTCAAATTCGTAGGGTTGCCGCAAAATTGGCGTTTCACGATATGACGATTATCGACAAAATCAGTTTCCTATAACTTCACAATTGTATTTAGCACGTTTATTGTATTGTTTTGTGCGTCGCTGCACTTCTGGTACGAATACAGGATTTTAAAAATTACTCAACTGCAGTTCACGGAATGCAAGCCTGCCAAAATTCTCATAATTTTCATTGCCAGATTACAATCTGAATTGCTTCTAATATACATACCGTTAGTTTAAACACGTAGGCTTTCGCGACCAATATTATTCATAATAAACGTTTTTGGGTTAGATCGCGTTATTTATAAATGTGTCGTAACCCTCCACCACCCGACATGGCCAATCAGTAAATATACTGTTAATTAAATGTTCACATATTACTGCTATGCCATGGATAACAGCACTCCAATGGAAAGCACCGTTCATTTATAACCTTAATTTATTGCGTTATTTTAATCAGGGAATAACATTTAAAATAAATCAAATCAATCATAAATGACAATAAAAATTAATCGGTACGACAGGCAATATAATAGCGGACCGTGTATTGTACAATATATATTGTAGTTTCACCGAATCACGTCAAACCCAAGTAATTCATGTCCGAAAGTAGAATTGTGAGGATAAAGCCAAACGGAGATGAGTAGACTGGCTAAAAATCCCTCTACAGATCCCTCCTGAATATAGTCTTCAGTAAATTGCTTTAAAACTGCCCTGTATACAGAGTGGGAGTTAGTATACAAGCCTTTTTAAAGTTGTTTAATAACAGACGGAACGTTATCCCAATGTAAAAAGAAAGGAAACTTGATCAAGCATTGGAAGACAAGCAGGGCATTTCTCTCGTATGATGCTACCTTTCTAAAGCAACCACCTCATCTATTTAATATCTGCATTAAATATTAAAAGTATTTGTCGTGTTAACCACAACATTAATTTCCAAAGAAATACGAATTTCATTGGCTTACACTTCACAAAGGGAACAAATGCAGTTGTGTAACAGACTAGCAGGAAGTACCCGGCTTTGCCCAGGGAAAAATACATATTATTTCAAACTTGTCGTCTCTTAAAAAACCATAACATATACATACACAAATACTAAGCTATTATAAAAGCCCGGCGTTCCATTTGTCTGTCCCTTTGTCCATTAACAAAATTATAAGGGCCTTACAGAAGGCCTGAATCAAAACGTGAAAGAAAGTGGGGGGGGGGGGGTAAATAGTTGCTCCAAAAGGTTTCCAAAAATTCGCGACCATCTCCCCCCCTCCAAAATGTTTTTACCCCCCCCCACCCAATTTTTATTTTGTAGGCATATAAACCTACACACCCTACATACAATACAGCAGTATCGACAGACTCTACAGTAGCATCTACCTACTCTACAGTAGATATATAGTAGATACTACTATAGTGGGGCAACCGCGAGTTGGCGTTCCGCGCATGCGCAGATACGTGCTTTGCCACGCTCAAAGTTATAATTATGATCAGCGTACATTGTTACAAAGTGTGATTTTCTTAGTTTAGATTGGACCAAGGGCAAAAACAAACAGCAAGTGTTCATCCGGGGGCTTAGTTTGTTGTATGTGTGAACTTTGTTAAAACGGAAACAAAATAGTTTAACACGTAGGCTTTCGCGACCAATATTATTAATAATAAAGGTTGTTTTGGGTTAGATCGCGTTATTTATAAATGTGTCATAACCTCCACCACCCGACATGGCCAAACAGTAAAAATGTGTCACGTTTACAAAAGAGAAATCTTTAATAAATAATGTGATCTAACCCAAAAAACTTTTATTATGGAGTAAACAAAATAGTTTGTCAGTTAAAAGCGTTAGAAGGACATGCATACAGAGATAGACAGACAAAAAAATACTTTTATAGGTAAGATAAGCACAATGTAGTCAGTACTCAACCCTTCCCTAGTCAGCTCATAGTTAATGCATCATATGTTCCAATCCATGAAGGAATTGTGAATTATATTGCTTTTGGGAAGATTCTTTTTTTAGAAAACATGGTATGAACTCATCAAAATTACCATAGGGGTTTATTCGTCACATTACATTTATTTTACCACTTCATTATCAAGCATTACTCAACAGCAAGCTATGTACTATCAGTGCATTACTCAACAGCAGGCTATGTACTATCAGTGCTAAGGGACTGTGGTTTCACTGCAAAGAAAATCTAATCTATGAAATACACTGCGATGCTAATTATAGTACTTCTCCAAAATTTTAAAGTCAGTGGTTTCCTGCTTAATGCACATGGGGCAATGTTGATTTTGTTGTTTTTGTTGACAACCCCAAGCCCAAAGCGTAAAATTCCCCATTTCTGTGGTGGTGACTCATTCGTAGCAAAAAAGCCACCGTTGACTCTCCACGAAATGCGACAAATGTATCCAATCCACACCCCTGAACGGAAATACAAATTTAATTTGTGAACCACTCAAATCTGTGCACCACACACAAGATGGTGGGAGCCAGGTGGGTCGGTCCACGCTCAATGGTTTCTGGCGACCATGTACACTGTTACATTGCTTATGGCTTTATTTTGGCGATTTGGAAAAGTTTTTTGGTTTGGCCATGTTTTTTGTTGTAGTACGGAGTTAGAATGATGGCTTTAATCTAAGTTGTCTTGTGGTTGTTGTTGTTTGACTTACATCCCACTGGGATTTTTGCACAGCGTTGGTGTACTGTCCTTTTTTTCCTGGAAGACTTTGCAGTTTTTTCCTGGATTTTTCTGTTTGCGCATAGTCACTTTAAGATGTTTTCTTGTTCATGTTTTAGTTTGTTGCGGTTGTACCCGAATCAAGAGCCGAATGGCTCCCAGGGCTATACCAAATAAATTAAACCGAATTGAAACTGAAACTGAACGTAGCCAGTTCTCCTCCTCAGCACCGAACCTCCTGATGCCAGTTCCAAAACATTTAAACCAGTTTTGCCATCCCTATAAATAGGGTAGCAGGGGGGGGATTCAGTGACGCAGTGGTTCAAGCACTTCGCTATGAATGTAGCAACCTAAGTTCCATTCCTGGCCATGACTAACACCAGTGGCAAGTGATATCCCAACTGGTCCTGGACTCTGACCCTTTCTCACCAAGCCAGCTGACCAGTGTGGTGAAATATGGTCAAACAGCTTCCCATAACGAACACAACATGGGGATGCCTTCATTAAGAAGTAGAATGACAATACTGTTATATCAAGCTAATAATTCTACTTAACCCGCTTTATATAAGGTTTCCTCATTATCAGCCATGGTGAACCCAATGTCGTATAAATTCCTCTCCAAGCCACCTCCACAATCCTGCAATGGAGCAATTCACCTAACCATTCATAGGTCTCAATGTAAATGCTTACCCCGAGCTCTCAATACTCTGATGGTGCATTGTCTTTGAGTTGTGCGCCTTTTGGCGTCATCTGGTCCAACACCATGTGAGACTGGGCTCTAAGAAAAGCCGTCTCTCGGGTGTGGACCAATCAATTTCAAGGACAGTGCATACATTATCAGAGTTGTGTTTTTGTTTGCATTTTGACAGCAAGTGTTGTGGTTAATGCAAACATGATCCCTTGTAAAAAAAAGGTGTCAGTTTTGTTATCATTAATTTTATTAATTTTAATTTCATTTTTACCTACGTGATTTTACCGAAAGAACTAAGAGTATGAATCCTTGCAGTCACGAAAGCTTCAAATCTAGAGTCAGTTTTGTTGCCAGGTAAAAGGGTAAAAACCTTTTACAACATTCATATATGATCGGATTTCATCGCTCCACTTCCCTCGGATGCATTTCATTGCTTAGCTACCACTTTTATTCTTGACCATCGTCCGTCTATAATAAAGTAATGCCTCCAACCCAAGTCTGCTTACTTTACTGTATGTATATAATAGCATTAAGCTGCATACAATCTGTAACATTTTAACATGCTAAAGCTAAGGGACTGTTATAGCCCACTGCGCACAACACGCTTAACATTCTCTTTTGGTTCTTTCGGTAAAGTCACGTAGGTATAAAATAAAATAAATTAAATCACGACGTTTCGGGTGCAACACCAGCAGTTGTTTCTTGCCGTGGTTGTCCCACCTGATGACGGACGCTTGTGTTGCGCCCGAAACGTCGTGATTTAATTTATTTTACTTTCTACCTACGTGACTTTACCGAAAGAACCAAAGAGTATGGATCCCTGCAGTCACGAAAACTTCAAATCTACGCTTAACATGGTGCCATGTGGGAATGTTTTCCGATGATGTTCAGACCTCCTACGCGTCTTGATGGGCGACATCTCCAGCAGATCCTCAGCCGTAGGCCTCTGCTCCGCGTCCTATGGAACACGATACAGCCACTGCTGTCATGACAAGGTGGCGACATATCCGGGCGGCGCACGTTTGCCACTTCTCGCAGGGGGTTCTCACACGGTACGTGTCCAGTAGGCCGCCCTCATTAATACTGCCAGTGAATTGACCACACACAAACACACACACCAGTCTGCTTCGCAGTGGATGCAAAAAATCCTGTGATATCATTCGAAAAGAGTGTGCCATTGTGTGCCTGCATCTTTGTCGAAATTTAGCAAATTTTTACATTTACCAGCAAAATACTCATTTGGGATTGCACATAGCAGCGACATCATCCCCTAAAGCAAAACTAATGAAAACCGTCCCATAATTTTGAGTTCGGCTCAATGATCTGTTCACAAGATCCTCCGCGACACGTTGTAGCCAAACGAATGAAACTGTGACATGGACAAGCGTTTAACACGCCAATTACTCTTGTTCCGTCTCACGCACCAGTAATTTGCAGGACTCTCAACCAAATTTACAGATTTAAAAAAAATCTAGGAAGTAATTTTGACTTTCAGATTCCTGGATTTTCCCCAAAGATACTTGAATCAATCTCAAGTGAACTGTCAATTGTAAGTGCTAGATTTGGCTGCGCTAATTTGTTTTCAAACTCATCGGTGAGCTAAAACAATAAAAATTGTTGCATTCAATTGTTTCATACACGTTTGGCTATGACAGGTGGTGGCTGGGTCTGATAGAAATTTGGCCAGATTACTACAATGCACAACCCAAAAATCTTTACAGTCATTTCACAGTAGGGGGCCATGAAAAAAATGTGTTACGCTTACTGAAAACGAGTCGTTAAACAGTGTTGTGCTATAAATAAAGCTAAGATAAGGGATTTTTTTTACCACAGCCATCAAAACCCTCAAGCAATGAGGCGAAGTCAGATTAACCGGCATGTGACTTCAATGCCAATGTCCGTCTTGTGTCCAGGTGCTGGTGCGATTATTATGGATAATGGGAAAAAAGTGTTGAGTGAGAGAACATAAATACAAGCAAACATTTATGAGAGGTCGTATGGGAAAATTTACAAAAAGTAAACTGCAAGAGAAAAGGGGGAAAACGGAGAAGAAGAAGCAGTTGTTGCGACAACTTGTACATTTGGACTAAGGGAGCCCCCCCAAGGAATTATCTTATTGTGGAAAATGGCTAAGAGCACCAGTCACCGGCACCAACTGTGAATTTAGGTGGTGTAAAACACGGACGTACACACAAGCGTGCAGATGCCGAATCAATATCTACTCAGGTGGTGAGAACAATTCTAAAATATTTGGAAGGCGTTGTCGTTAAGCCACACTGGACGATGAGAAACCGTAGCCACACTTGAGCAGGAGGCGATCCATGCCTGGTGCGCTGCTCACGGCTTCACAGCAGCTGGCTCAACAGCGAGCTCTTATTTCCAGTAAGACCAAATATGTCACGCACTCAAATATTAAAAGAACACCAATTAAACCAACAAATATCCCAAAACAATTCTTACAATAGTGAATGCAGAAGACAGTACTTTACTGGGACCGTCTGGCACGAGACATTTCCATGCAGTGAAGAGACAGCCGGACAAGTCAGCATGGCTTTGCACATTGTTACATTTGAGCTTTGAAAATGGGATTTGTATTATATGCAAGACATGAAACATTGGCCCATTGTATTGCAGACACATGGTGTACATGATCCCAGGGCTGAAGACGAGAGTGGGCAGGGAGCATGGTGTCCCACAGACATCACAGACCTGTTGCAGACACTTCTGTACAACTTCCTTGATCTCCTTCGAGTACTGGTCATCGATTTCCACCTGCTTCTTGCCGTGAATGATCTCATAGCACAGCTTCAGCGGGTTCTAAAAACGGAAAGAACGTCCACATTTCATACCTTTACAGCACAATTTTCTTTAGGTTTCACACCCGTACAAATACATAATTTAAAAAGTTAAATAATAAAAATAAAACTTTATTAAATTCTCACGAAGTTTCGGCCACAACACAAGCAGCCGTCCTTAAATCGAAATGTAAAATGACATAACTTTTTCAAACTGCTGGATGAAGGCCTCCCCATGCCATGTCAGAATCGGTTCAGATATCGCTCACCACTGACGGTAGCCGTGGCTGGGTATTGAACTCCGCATCGCCAGGGTCATAGCATAACAACAAACAGTATCACCACTCCACCCCACAGATACCAGGTAATAAGTGTTAACACACACACATTACAATGATACCTTATTTTAACCACCTCTTGGCTACCATGTTGCCCTAGCCTTGAACACATGGCATTGCAAGGCACTCACTCGACTAAATATGAACCAGGCTAAAAGCATGCTTTGCTTCCGAGATCCTGAACAGTGCAAGTTGGTGGTATAGTTAACTCTCGATAATCCAGGTTAAAATTAAACATGCTTAAGAAAAAACAAGTATAATTGGGCATGCGCTGGGTTATTAGCTGCTCTTCGCTCATGGGGGTGGTGGCGGGGTTGGACTCGGGGCCCATGAAACTGCAAAAATTTAGCCTAATAAAAGATAAGTCTCCATCCGCAGTCTATGTAAGTAAACAATGTTTTATATAGCCCAAGTTACACCTTTGCATCATCCGCATTTTCGTCTTACTCAGGCCACCCCTCGCCTCTATTAACGCACCTTCAATTAGCATGGTTGGCTACGTACGGTGTGAAAGATCTTCAACATACATACATAGCCCCGGACAACATTATAAAAAATATATAATAGGAACAGCAGAATCCTCATCTCCTCCTCACAGTGGCATCGAAGGTGCGGGTGAGTGTGAGCAGCTCGTAGAGCACACAGCCCATGGCCCAGATGTCCGACTTGGTGTTGTATTTGTCTCCACGGATCAGCTCCGGAGACATGTAGTAGGGGGTACCCACGTACTGCAGCACACAGTCACATACACACGCACCGATTAACCCCCACACGGTGGCTTTAGACAAATCTCAGGCCATGATTTTACCATCTTACAATTTCGGTTTTCGGGGATGGGCTACGCTTTGATCGTTTATTCTCTTAAAAGCTTTCACCGTGAATGCGGCTCAACATGCGACCGACGCTGGAAAACCTCACTCGGATTACAAGCGGCTGCGAAATCTTTCGTGGTTTTACCATCTTGTTTGCTTTGCACGTCGTATCGTTTGAACAGGTTTGTCTACTAACATTAGCTTAAATGTAACATTAGCATAGAATTTGCATTGTGCATGACACGATACATTGACAGTGTAGGAGTTCAATCGATGAACCAAAGAATCGGTTACATGCAGAGCCCTGAATAAACAGCACTGGGCAATTGACTACATCAAGAAAATATGACTTATGTTCAACGTTCAATTCTAACGTGTAATAAACACAAAATGTTCAGCACAGCTCTTATTCACATGGCAAAAAAAAAATATGCGCAGTATATACAAATGACAAAATGGGAGTATAAATTAGAGGATCGCCTTTTTAAAAGAGAGTATACCATCTAGACGAGGACAAACTCACAGGTGTGAATTTAATAACAAACCCTGACTGTGTTAGTAAAACACCGTCAACTTAAATCTAACAACAAGCCATCCGCGGTAGAATAATGAACCAACAGACTTCGCGCGCACCTCTTCACCTCATCTCGAGCGAGTGAAAATAAGGTGCGTTTGCTCGAAACCACACGGGTGGAGATACCGCATTTCAGAGCACGGGGATAAACATTTTTTGAAAAGAGGGGAAAGAAATAAAATCGCACTCCAAGCCCAAAAATGTAACAGCATTTAAAGCCAAGCCGACACATTTGCAAGCCGAGTTTTTACGCTGCACACAAACACCGTGTGCCTACCAGTCCAAGGCTAGTAGCGTACGGTCATCGTACCTGGTGTCGCAATGGATTGTGCAGTCCAAAATTAGCTTGGCAGGTTTAATTTTTAAAGGTTTAAATGGTGTTTGTTATCATTATTTTACATTGCTTTTGTAATACAAATATACAAGCCCGTATTTTTGTTACTATATAAAATAAATAATAACATTAGAAGCTGTAATTGGGCTATATTTGGGCTTCTTTATTAAGAATATGGACATAGCAGGGAAGAGAAACCCCTGAAATAGCCCAGTAAAATCGAACATTAACTATGACTCAAGGTGGCATTAAATTTGAAACAAGCAATACACTCGATGGTGATGAACAATTTTAAACGGTATCCAGGACACGACAACTGGTATGAACTGCCATGAACTACACGACAGACACCAGAAATAATGTGACAAGTCCACATGTATGTATGTAGAACTTCTTTCGCACCGTATGTAGCCAACCGTGTTAACATGTATGTGAAGGCTTTGCTTTAAACATCAAAGGTACACGTTTTGTCATTACTAGAACATAAAAGGCCACAGATGTCCACACTTTTCTGTGAACCAACGGTACACTTTTCAAGATCACTTCACTTCAATAAGCTCCTCAAGTCAGACAATATACACCGTAATCATGTCAGCTGTATTCGAGGATAACAGCTGGCCACAAATAGGGCTCCTCCAATTCATCCCTTCGGCTACTATGTGCGCGTCTGCCTATGGGTTATCGGCACCCTAACATTGGAATACGTTGCCAAAGAGGGTAGGTGTACTTACGCTCTCTGCCATTTGACTCCTTGAGTCCAGAATCTTTGAAATGCCAAAGTCGCCGACCTTGATCAGGTCCGATTTGGTAAGGAAAATGTTCAATGTCTTTATGTCCCTGAAATAAAACAAAGACTATTAAAATTGTTGCCAAGAGTGTATTTCCATATATCCCTTTAACTTGGGGGGGAAATGACAACAACCACAAGAATACAACACTTTCATTAATCAAATCAAGATTATGGAAATTACAAAACGGCAAGGAAGAAGTCAAGAGAGATACCCATCTCAGACATTCTGAAAAAAAAATCGACTGATGGCTATGACAAGATGAGAAAAAAGCAACATCAGAAGATGGGAGGCGAGCATGAAAGCATCAAGGCCTAGACAGAGAGAGGTGGATCCAAGCAGAGAGGCAAGATATGAAGAAAGACCAATTCAAGGAAGAAGATGCAAGTTCTGATTCTACCTGGTTAGACAAAGCAAGGAACTCTCACCTGTGAAGAATTTTGAAGTTGTGGATCTGCTCCACTGCAGACACAAGTTGGTAAAAGTACCACACGATGTCCTGCAAAAGAACATTTGATAACCATTTCACTCTGAATTTTAAAATGAGATGCACGAATGATCATTTACATTCCTCTGTAAATCCACTGCTGGATGAAGGCTTGTCCAAGCAATGTTGGTCAAGGTGGTTACTTTATCAGCTGGTCAGTGAAGGTTGGCAAAGGGGGGGGGGGCACAAGACCAGTTGAATAGTACCCGCCACTGCTAACCATGGCCACAAAAGGTTACAGAGTTTGGCAGGTTCATAGCACAATGCACAAAACACTCTGCCATAGTCCTGCCCCCACTGAGAGAACGCCGGTAAAATCCGCTTTAGCATTTGCAGAACTGCCATCTGTGTATGTATAGAAGCCATTGTGTATCACCATGTGGGTTTTCAATTCATTTTTCACTTAAGAGAGATGTGTAATTTACCTTTTCTGGGAAAAATGCTCCATGTTGCTTTATGATTTTCTCATACAATGTGCCACCTGTGGAGCAAATATTAAGACCTTTCAAAAACAAAACAATGCAACATTCACTCTACATACATCACATTCATGAAATACATTTCACAATTCCTTTACGCAGATTATAACCATTTACACACAATGCATACACAGAAATACTTAACATTAATAATAATGAGTTTATATACAGTGTCTTAGATGTAACTGCATCACACAATGCTGCACAATGGGCAAACACGGAGGCGCATTGATGAAGATGTTTTCAGCCAATGAATGACCGTTTGTGGGAGAAAGCCCACACGTGTGGAGGGGCCAATTCTCCAAATAAAGAAGCAAGTTCAGTGATTAGTCAGCACTTGATCGTACCGCCTTCTCGTGGCGATGCCAGGACATGGCACCTCAACGCTCAGTGGGAGGGGAGTTTCACAACACGTGCTTAGTATACAGCACAAGTAAATGCACATGCATTTACCACATACACAAGGTTGTTTCAATTGCAAAGACACTTCATAATTCTATAACCTGTCCGTGTCATTTTGGACAATATTACATGGCGATTGGTGCATTATACTGGAAGCCATGTGTAACATTTCTTTTTCGGATTTTGCTGCAAGATGTCAGTGGGATGATGCAAAGATAGAAGCAGCCTTACACAAATGGACATGAAAATGGTGTTTGACGTTATTTTTTGTTCTCCCGATAATGTAAAGACAAATGATATGTTAATGAAGCTGCCAAAGGGCAAATTGTGGCAACATGATGATGCACGCTCTGTACATGCAATATTTGAAACTGATGAGAAAGCCTGAATGGGCGCCCACATACAGCCCAATGGCATGTAATTAATCTATGAAAGCAGTGGTGCAGTCACTGCTTAAGGACCAACCACAAGACCTCAGATGTTGGCATGAGGAAGCAAATGTTCTTGGGATAGGTGTGTTTCAGTAGAGGGTGACAATTTACAGAAATGTTCTATAGGTCATCTCAGTGGTAACGAATATTGCTTGAAGATTAACTTTCGTCTCTTCACTTAATGAGGCACTCGTGTGTATGCCTCAAAGTAATTCCCCACAATGGGAACACAGTTGAAAAAAGTCATGAAAAAATACTTGATAGCCCACATACATATGTTAATGTAACCCAGGCTAGCCCGATTAGGAACACTTCACAATCCAATTTCAATGGTTTTCATTGTATCATCTCCCCTGCAAATGGCCAATTAATGAACTTAATAATGCAATTCTCAGTCACTTCATATGTCTACTCTAAATCAAAAAGCATACTTTCTTCAGAGTGAGAATGTGTTGTCAAGTTTTTTTCCCCAGGATATCACGCCAAAACTGGGGCCCCGAGGGCACGTCACAAACCGTTGCAATACTCCAGCTCGATGAGCAGGACATTGCCGTCGAGGAAATGGTTGTAGTAGGAGATGATGTTTGCATGCTCCAGCAGGGACAGAATATCGATCTCGTTCTGGGAGTCGCGCCGCTCCTTGTCACTCAGTCGTGTGAGGTCAATCTCCTTCCACACCACCAGCGAGTTGTCCTGGAGCACACAAAGACACGAGTGTAATCTTAAGACTATTTGGGGCAAGTGCTACTAACGAGCACCAACCAAGGCTGGCAGAGTGCACGAGGGGCATGGTGTGGCAAGCGCCATGCCCAGCCATCTTTGTCTCTCTAATGCTGATGTTTTTAGACTCCACGTCAAGTGTACATTTAAGGCTGTGTCGACCTATGGGAGGGAGGGTCAGCAACACATTCAGATACAACTGGCAAAAGGCTTTATCTGGGGCTGCGTATCGAACTCTGGTCGATGGACTCATAGGGTAGGGCGTGTACCACTGTGCGTTTGCGGCCCACGCCTCGCTTCAGGACACATAACACAAAGAAAGCACTGTCAGAACAAACACTGCAAGTTTCTACAGTTAAAAAAGGTCCACGTGTTATCAGAAACACCCATCATGATCAGCAGCAATGATCAATCCACTGCCCAAAAAAATCCTTCAAACCGCCACCGCCATCTGTCACGGTCTAGCGAGTCAAGATTCCATCGCGCCATTTCCACGGAGGACGGACGTACACTCGGGCATATTCCTGATTTTGGCTGCCACTCGGAAGTTTGATTACCAGCCATCATCCCTTCTAGCGATGTGTGCTGCCCAAGTGCAACTACAAACGTGCACCTCTCCATGTTTCTTTGTGCACTTTTCAGACTTTGTTCTATGTTAGCCCTCCCCTGTCCACATTTTCAATCCGTCATGGGAAGTAACATGTACTGTTGTCATTTACATGGCGACGTCTTGACATCCTGGTGCTTTGAATATTTCTCCCATTCAAGTAAATTGTAAAAAAATATATATTTCTACGTGGCATTGGTGGGAACTGGGTTTACAAACTAGTATAAAGCAAGTTGCTCGTGGCTGTGTGCCTTCTAAATCGAACACTAATATAAGTCAAGTCATAATTAGACAGGCAGCACTTGCCATTGT
This sequence comes from Entosphenus tridentatus, assembly GCA_014621495.2. Taxonomy (NCBI): domain Eukaryota; kingdom Metazoa; phylum Chordata; class Hyperoartia; order Petromyzontiformes; family Petromyzontidae; genus Entosphenus; species Entosphenus tridentatus. The sequence goes on from CM025629.2 coordinate 8,042,557, forward strand.
TGCAACCAGTCTAAAAATAACACGGAACACTCACTTTTGAAAAAACGTATGTAACGTGTATTAGGTGTACCTTGGTCAAATACACCCTTGGACGCAGCAAAACTGGTGCTGCGTGGGCTCAAGAACATTGTGCTAACTGGAGCAGTCCTGATCTGTATTCCGAATAAGCCTCCACAAAAGGGTTCATACACCCACTTTCTCCTATTAAAACATTGCTTAAGCGAATCCCCAAAGCATTCATACAATCCAAATTAAAAACAAACTTCCGTTTAGATACTGGTTATCATAATGGACGTAACAAATCAATTTGTTTGATGCAATATCATAAAACACACATGTATTTCACTTGATGATCCATTTCATTTCTGCCGGGAGAGTTTAAACTGCGTAACATCATTTTGGTTATTTTCACTTTCTACACATAACTCAGTTACGCTGGTTTTAATTCTCGAATCTTTAATGCTAACTTAGCCCCTGCACTTGAAGTAAAACATTCTCATTTCCATCAAACTTGTAACTCTCTTGCTTGTTCTTTAATTAGGGGAAAGGCTTGTCCTGGTGCCAGTAAACTTCAAATATAGCTTGAAGTTTACCAACCGCGCCAATCGGTGGCGATTCAGGAGTTTAAGCGGCGTTCCCGTCTACCTGGAACCCTCTGTACCAAACATTTATGAAGACAAGTTTACAATGTTTCAATTAAGAAAACTTACTTCATTGGAAGTACAGGTAGGCCCCGACTTACGATGGAGATGCATTACGACGACCCCATCGTAAGTCTAAAATATCGTAAGTTGAAGATGGCCTAGCCTACCCAGGAGCCTTAAAAAATGGTGATAATTTAGCAAAACAAAGCAATTTATAGTACCGTACTGTATAAACTATATACTGTATGTATTTATTAATTACAATACTGTATTGCACAGTAAAATGCAAAGTAAAAAAAAACAAGGTAAATTCTTAGCCGCCCTATATGAACTGCAATTTAATAGGAAACATTTTCAGGAAACAATCCAATCTGCTCTAAAAAACTTTTAACATGCATTGAACGTATCGTGGTAACCCTAAAATGGAATCGCTAAAGCTACGTATCATACATGCATTGAACGTATCGCTAACACCAAGACAACTTAACTCCGCCGACCCCTGGTGAGAGTGAGAGGCATCACCACACAAGGCGGGAGATGCGTACAGAACATCCCGCAGCGTCCCAAAGTACAGTATCGTACCTCGTACGCTGCTGCGTTTGCCTGCCACGCGAAATGTAAAATATTTTACAATTTTGTCGTATCGCCATCGTAATAGAAATATCGTAAGTCGGACCGTCGTAAGTCGGGGACTACCTGTATTAGTTATTTTGTGGGAAATAAATTTTCAACATTAACTGGAAAAATATTAATGTTGAAATGTCCTTGACAATGTAAAATTAACTACCAATAAGTAGAATTTAAATATCTTTAGATTATGTTTGGTCTGTCATTTTCACTACATTTACTCACAATAAATGTTCCTTTATAATGATTTGCACAAAGCAATAACGATCAAATGCATTTATTTATTCCAATTTTGTGAGCGTACGGTCGTATTGACAAAACTATTAAGGCACAATAATACAAAGCATTAGAGCACGCAAAAAAATAATACATATTAATGAAACGATGGATTAAAGTACGACATAAATAGAGATGACGTAGATTGGGAAAGCTCACTAATGTATTCCTGAGACATGTTGAACAAATATTGGTGTCACGGTGCCCTCTTAACCATGCGCCCACGTAAGAATAACTATTAAAAAACACAACAAGGTAAAATGATGAAACTGCAAGTCGAGTTTTTATACCCGAGACTATTTGACATTCTCAGAGGGAGTTTGCAGAAAAGGTTTATTAAACCTTGTGCTGTAATAGAGCCAATGTAATTATGAACATGCATACCTTGGCCTTCGGCTCCCATCAAACAGACCACACTTTCAATGAACCCAAAACGCACAATAGGTGTGTAAAGAGCATCCGTCAGAAGGTTACGTGCTTGCATTTTTGATATCAACGAGCAATGGATAGCTACACCATTACTCACGCTTTTATTAAATAGAATTTGACCAGTTATTGGCCAAAAAATTCCCCAAAATTTAATCCTAATTACATTTTTTATTTGGTCATGCAAAGTTTTAAGGCCATCATCAATTAATCAATCAGATGCCCATCATACCAAACATTTGATTCATCCACTCACAATTCTACATTTCCTGTGGAGAGTCTCATAATAACGGTATGGGAAAACACGATTGAAACAGAGCTGCCAAGGGGAAAACACTTAAATGGAGGTCCCTTTTGGAAAAGACTGAAATACGACACGCAATGTTTACATATTTTCTTTTTTATTTTGGTAGCCTGCATAAGCAACCCAAAAAATGTATAAGAAAGGACTAGTTGACATTTATGGCTGCAACAATAAGCTTCAATTGCTGGTCATTACCTAAACGGGCATGACAAGATGCGTGCTTGGAAGAAGAACAGAGGCAGGAAGAGGAACGCATTCATTCGCACAGTTAGCTAGTGATGGTGCAAATTAAGTTAAAAATACATCGAGAACATACGCAAGTCAAACATCATGTTGACTTGAAAGAAGTCATTGGGTTTTGAGGACGCACACCGCTTGGATGGACGATGGCTCATGGCAGAGCATGACGACAGAGTGGCAGGCAAAGGAGGGAACGCCCCTGAGATGAAGTGAAATCATCTCTCTTTTTCAGCAGGTAGAATGAGTATTGCATTGCAAGACTGGGAGAGATGGTGACAGAAGAGAATGGATCATGGATCATGGCTGATAACCATAAGACATTTACCAAATACCTGTAGCCATACAAATGTCTGCACTCCAAACTGCCTAGGATGCCTAGCACAACACCAGCACATCTGTGTTGGAAAGGGGGACTTGGAGCAATGGACCATGAAAATAAAGTAAAAATGGAAGAAATTTTCCAAATTAATTACAATGCTTACATGAAGCCATCTAAAATGTTACCTAAGCATGAATTCTGATTTACAAACTGCAGATGACACCTTTCAAATGTCAAACATATGTAGAACTTCTTTCACACTGTACGTAGCCAACCGTGCCAATCCAGATCCATGTACATTAACTTGCTTCCCTTCCTATTATAGTTGCTTAAAAGTAATTCGGTAAAATCACTCCGAATGTGCCAGTGTAAAAATGTACTCCGTTCACATTTATTTAATTCATAGTGTGTGGCTTAAATTTGCGTGTGGCTTGAACCTGCGGGACTTTGTGTGTTCTCCATTCAAATGCGGGTTTTCTCCAGGGATCTCACAGACTCTCACACACCTGAAGCTAAAACACCAATGTATGAAACGGACCAAACAATCCCATTTAAGACAAGAGGGGAGTAGTCTCCCGACTCATGGAGGCTTTCCTGGGTGAAAAATTGGCCTTGTTGCGATCCCACAAATCGGCAAATTTTTGTATTGTTAGTAACTTGCCGATCCACCCCCTACTGGAAATCTGTGAAAAAGAGCTTCATAGCCCATTGGATTCCTCCAGGATAAATAAAGATTCGGATAAAAAAATCGAAAAAATGTGGGTCAACAATTATTTTAAAAATTTGGAAGTTTTCTCGTTGAGAAATGTCTAACTACACTGTTAATAAACAGTATTTTGATATACAGAAGTAACAGTGCTAACCATTACACCATGGCATCTCACTACACAGCAGTACGAGTTTTAAAAAAATACTTAACAATTCACACATCAAAAATTTGTATATTATGTATATTACACTGTCAGGCACCTATTATAAAACACATTAACAATGCGTCTGTTGCATCGCGGGACAATGAAAGATGGCGGGCTCTTGGGGATGCCTTCATGTAGGAGTCAATTGATCATGGCTAATGATGATGAACTAGTTGTAACGATTGCAGAGTTTGGGAATGACTGACACGAGGATGAATGTGGTAGTTAGTCCTCTCATAGCCAACCGTGTGAACAGATAAGACTATGACCAGACCTAGCTTCTCAAATTGCAGACTGTAAGAGTGGCAGCAGCATCGTTGCATGGAAGAAGGGTCTGGCGAAGACTCCATCAACAGACACTATTCTACACAGCGCTTCCAGCTGGCAGCCAGACCCACAGGCCACGTAAAGCTCCGTGATTTAAAGACCCTTAATTTAGACTCAATTAACATTTTTTCTGTGTTGAGCAGCAAGCCGATTTTAACATTGCAATTGCCTGGCCGTTTTAGACAGCCCCTGCCCCTCCCCCCACTAATCCCCACCCCAATGTCCCCTCACTCCCCCCTCCCACCAAGTTCCACTTACAACCCCATCGACTACAAGGAGTTAATAGTGACGGGTTAAGATTAACACAACAATGACATGTCATGTGCAGGAACATCGATTACATCTGCTGGTGGCTTTATTTGATTGTACAAGATGGCAGTCACCATTACCCTAGACTTCGCTCCATAATCGCCCACTTGTAATAGGCTCAGAAATGCCACGATTACGATTCTGTACAAACGTGGGTCTGTACATTTTGTCCATTATTTGAGTTAGATTTTTTTCATAGCCATGTTGCAAGCAGCACATAATGCCCCTTTAATAGTTATACATTATTTCAAACGATGTTTTTTTTCCATGTTTCCCCATAACGTTATATTGTTGTGTTTACACGAAGACATTATTTACTTATCCCATTTGTTTAATCTCAAGAAATTGTTTGTACACTGAAACCTGTTGCTGTGAAATTTAGTTTTATACAGGTCTGCCTTGAAAGGCATCTGGTCTCAAATTGGCTATTGCCTGGTTATAAAGGCCACATTTAATACGGAGAAGAATGGATATGGCATGGCGATGCCTTCCTCAAACAGTGTATAGATAATTACATAATTAGACATCATATGATGTTGAATGAAGGCCTCCAAGCCGTCGCCACCTCTCAAGGTCTCACGCCATACAAAACCATCTAGCTCCCACACACAAGCTAATTTACCACTCCATCTCCACAGAGGACAGCCTGTTGGAGCTTGTCCCTCCTTTGACTGCCACTCTCCTTAGTCTCGGCCACTAGCCATCTATTATAAGAAACATTACAAATGTGTAGTTTTTGCCCTTGGAGCCAAGTATCTACATGGAGCTTTACTGTAATCTTAAACTGCCACTGACCTTTATTACCAGAACCTAAACAGGTGTCCTTTCACTCTGGCAAGTGTGTCAGTTCTCTGCAAGATTCCAACTTTCCAACCAGCATGCAACTATTTCCTGCCACCCTTGGTGAAAACCGTCACCGTCCTTCTCTGAAAAGTGCTTTAAACTTAAAAATCACTATCGGATGTATTTGTTATCAAAAAGGATCTTTAGAAAACCCTTGAACAATTGACACCTGAAAATCAAATACTCTGCACTTCTATTTATAAAGTAAATGCCCATCTGTATTGTACAGCCCCACTGCTTTATGGCATTTGCAGGGATTGCAACGGATTACAAATTGATGTCGAGATTTGATATCCGACTGCTTCAAGAGTAGCCATGTGGATTTGTTTCAGATCGCCGTTACAAAAATAATCCGATTGGGCAGTCCGTTCACGATATCTTGCATGGTCTGAGATGTCACACCCACAGCCCCATTGCTGACCAAATACATTCCCACACTATCGATCATTGGGGGTTGTTTGACTTTGTTTCACTACACTGGTCATTGTAAATTAAAGGGTGGGGTCCACAAGCAAACTCAGATATTAAAATCACCACTAATGTCAGACTTGGCCGTAATCGACCTCAGGTCACCAGTTTTCCAAGTGCGTAAACCACTGGACCTCCAATCGCAGGCCCACGTCCATGTCAAGCTTAGTCAACCGAATTCAGGTGGCTTGTATGTAAAACTTATTTTGCACCTTACGCAGCCAACCATTAGCTTGGTTATCCAACATTTTTTTTTATTCAACTATACACATTACACTCACACTCAATTGTGAACTCAAAAAGGATTACACTAATCATTTAGAAATTTACACAGACGGAATAAAAATATTTGCAAACAATCTTTTAAAATAGGATATCCACTATTTTTAACTGATGCAGAGCAATAATAATGGTTATATATAGAATATTATTTAAAATTTAATGGCTTACATTAAAAAGTCGGTAGAATTTATTTGAATCAAAATTGCCGATTTTACTCAAGTCACTTGACTAAGTTGTGGGTGGAGCCGGATCGCAAATGAAAACTTTTATTAATTTTCTATCTACGTCACTTTACCAAAAGACCCAAAGAAAATGAAAACTAATTTCTCCAAAACTGCTTTTTGCGTTTAGATTGTTGTCCTTCCCCCACGCCTCCAATTAGCACGGTTGGCTAGGTACAAAAGTTCAACGTACATATATGACCTCCAAGCCTGGTGGTGTTTCATTCAGACGCTGTCTTCCCGACAGACCTGTTCTTCACCTGAGGACGGCTGCTTGCGTTGTGGCCGAAACGTCGTGAGAATTATTTTATTGCTTTATTATTTACATTCTACGTCACTTTACCGAAAGAACCAAGAAGATGAATCCCTGCAGTCACGAAAGCTTGTAATCGAAAATTACATCTATGACGTCCGATGTGTCGCTCCACGTATTGGGAGCTTCTACAAAACTGATTCAATTCCTTGCAAGCAAGCACCTCACTTGAGCACCAAGTGTTCAATGTTAACAGCTGTAGATTAATAAAAAAGAAATGGCAAGCATTTGTAAGAAATGGCTATTCTAACACAATTGATTGCATATCTTGAAAGTAATTCTACTAGTTTGTAGTTACGTTCTACTCAGGCAGAGCTCCTGAAATTCAATTTTCTAAATATTAACTCGGCACTCCAGATAAAGGTAATTTATACTCAAATTTTGACAGGATGCAAGTGAAATGTATTTTCAGGGCAATTATGGAATTCGCATTAACTTGAGCCTTACACTTTATCTGCCGTGTTATTTGTAAACTAAACTCTAAACTAATACATTTTTATTTCAACAGGCAAGGCCCACTGAGCATTATAGCTCTTTTTTCAGAAGCGACATGGCCACAAATGAAAGCTCAATGAAGTGGCTCATCATGTGGAAATGTATAGCAGCCAGTCTGAACACATGCGTCTAAATGTAGAGGGAAAAACCGGAGGACCTGGAGAAAAATCCATGCGACTGCGAGGACATGCAAACTCCAAATACACAGGCATTAAGGGACACGATCAAACCCATGGCCTCCTGTATACCAGGCGAGGTAGTTAGCATATAGCTACCATGGTGCCCTACTATACCAACTATTTAATTTCTGTATAAAAACTTGGTAATGTATAAACATTGTTTAGTCACTTCAGGTACATTGCTCAAGAAGACTCTTGAATTAAAAGTGTTTTTATTATAAAAATAAAACTACATGATGTAGTTTAGCAGCACACAATAACAAATTTCCCCTAATAGGCTGAGGATAATGCAACTGCCCCTTCACCGCACGTGTCAGTTTTTACTATCAAGTGAACTCAACCTGTGCAGAAGAGATTATATACGTACAGTATAACCACTCATTAAATACAAAAAAAACATTCGCAATTCCATATTTTGTGCGTAAATTTCCCAGTAAGTGGCCTATTTGAGTGCCAAGTAAGCCAATGCTCCAGATGTCACCCAAATGCTGCACTTGTAAATACACGATGGTAACTTCCTGTTCCTGTCAGACGAGAAAATCCTCATGCTAAACATAAAGTACCGTGTTACACGTATACAGTACTCCGACATTGCCCCAAGGAGATCATGTGCATATAGGTGAGGAGCAAAATTCATGTTTACAGATACAGTCAATTGTATCAGCGGCTTTTAAGCACACATCAAGTGCCATCCCAGAGTAAAACCAGTGACGGCAGCCAGGTCAGTAACTTCAAAGCTCTTTAAGTACCGGTGAGTGAAACGTCAAAACAACCCTGAAGGCGACATGAGCAGAGCAACATTTCCTGTTCATCCTTGACTCATCCATTCGATGGCATTTTTAATTGAGGCAGGCTTCACGCAGTGGTCAATATTGCATGGGAGTATGGCCGCAAATGCCCTTGTGTCAGAGAGATGCAGACAGCTACTACTGTATGCTGACACATCACGTGCTGTTAATAATACATGGGGATATAAAGAGCCGCGGTCAAAAATCGTTGGAAAGCAAATTATAAAATGTTTTTAAACAAGTGACTGAACAGTTTTATCCATAATAGAGGTTTTGGGTTAGATCGCGTAAATATATAAAGGTGTTGTTAAAACTGGCCACCACCTGACACAGCCAACTAGTAAGGGTTGGCACGTAAACAGAACTTGCCAATTCGTCACTAGTACAGCACTAGTGTATAGTGTAGTAGTGTATAGTGTAGTAGTGTATAGTGTAGTATAGTATAATAGTACAGCACCACCAGTTGTGTGTTGGAGAGCCAAGCCACAACATTTACAAACAGAGTACGACGTTTCGCCAGTAATTACAACTAGCTTCATCAGGCGACAGCCAGATTTGTGGAGAAGTCTTACCGTTTCGTTCCTTATATAGAGGCATAGATGTGTTGACCACCCTTCTGCACTTTTGCACAATGTGGGGGGGGGGGGAATTACTGAGGCAATGTACTTTATGCATGTGCAAATATTAACTTCAGTAAAGCAAAATCCTTAAGAGAATTGAGAGCAAATAAAGATTTCCAAATTCTTGCTGCTGATAAGGGCCGATCGACTGTTGTGATGCCCCGTGAGGACTATGATCATAAAATCAAATATTTACTCGATTAAGGTACCTACCTTCAAATTAAACGAGACCCAACCAGCACCTTGAAACGTAAAACAACGGCAACCATTGCCAAGTCATCAATTCCAAAGGAAGAGCAATACCTGATCAAACCAAGGGCATCAAAACCACCAAGACTTTATGGGCTACCAAAAATTCACAAATCTGATGTCCCATTAAGGCCCATAGTTAGTACAATAGGCTCTGCCACATACAAATTAGCACAATACGTAACGAAACAAATACAGCCCTACATCGGTAGGACCTCTTCGTTCATCAAAAACTCTGAACATCTCGTAAATATGATTAAAGACATTAAGATTCGATTTAAAGCTTTCGTGACTGCAGGGATTCATATTCTTGGTTCTTTCGCTACTTTTTTCTAAATTTCTTGCTGTTGTTTTCACACCTGATGATGATTGCTTGTGTTGCAATCGAAACGTCGTAAAAAAAAATTTGTTTTTTTTATAATTTCCCTTCTACGTGACTTTACCGAAAGAACCAAGAATAAAGACATTAAGCTTAATCCTAATTATATTCTCCTAAGTTTTGATGTGACCTCTCTGTTCACCAGGGTTCTGATCAACGAGTAAATTAAATTACTCAACACTGGTAATGAACAACGGTTTAGCCAAAGATATCCCAAGACTAGCTGAACACTGTCTAAAGAACACCTACTTCTTGTGGCAAGGTGACTTCTATAAACAAAAGGAAGTAGCAGCAATGGGCTCTCCTTTGTCTCCTGTGATAGCGAATTTGTACATGGAAGCTTTTGAAACAAAAGCAATAGCTTCAAGCACACTAAAACCATCTGCTCGGTTTAGATGTGTGGATGACACATTGGTGGTCTGGCCACACGACAAAAATCCACTGAACGCATTTCTAAATCATCTCAACTCACAAAACCCATCCATCCAGTTCACCATGGAAGTGGAAGCTGACAGAACTCTACCATTTCTGGATATTCTGCTCGGACGGGGTAGAAATGGTTAAATAACACACAGTGTTTACCGAAAGAAAACGCATAATGACGCCTATCTGAATGCAGTCACACCATCACCCTGCACAAAAATCTGCTCTTATCAAGACGCTCATTCATCGAGCTAAGAAAGTGTCAGATGATGACAGTCTGAGAAGTAAAATTCAACATGTTAAAGAAGCGCTGCAAATGAACGGTTACAATGGTGCACAAATCAACAGGGCATTGAATACCAAAACAAAATCAAATAACAAGAGCATTGAAACTGCCCAAGTAATTAAAACGATCAAAATACCGTGCATTGCGGGAGTAACTGATAAACTAGCCATGTTTGGAAATACAAAACGTCAGATTTGGCACGGTGCAAAAAATACAGAATTTAATATCTGGTACAAAATATGTATTACCGAAGCTATCAACAGAAGGTGTGTACAGGATTAACTGCACGTGTGGTAAATGTTATTTTGGGCAAACAGGACGAATGATCAGCACGAGACTAAAATAACAGAGAAATATTAAATTCTCCCAAATGCAACTGTCAGCAGTAGCAGAACACGCGTGCCAACAAGGACACGCAATTGATTTTGATCATGTTGAAGTTTTGTGCAAAACTAGCTACTACTGGCCAAGACTAATCAGAGAATCTATCGAAATTGAAAGAAATCTAAATAACTTTAACCGTTCGGATAGCTACCGTCTGAGTGCTGCGTGGAATCGAATAATCAAATAATACATTATTTAAATGCATGCCTACAAAGGGCAGCGTACTTCAATAGGGATTACCGTTGGTAGGGCTATTTTAATAAACACAATAGACAGAAAGGACAAGTCTCGCATAATGCACATGCATAATGTACGTTGCCTCAGTAATCTCACCCACATTGTGCAAGAGCGCAGAAGGGTGGTCAACACATCTACGCCTCTATATAAAGGAACGAAACAGACTTCTCTACATATCTGGCTGTCGCCTGATGAAGCCAGTTGTAATTAGTGTGTAAATGTTGTGGCTTGGCCCTCCAACACACCGGTGTGCTGTACTAGTGACGAATTAGCAGGTTCTGTTAACGTGACAACCCTTACTAGTTGGCTGTCGGGTGGTGGTGGGTTTTAACAACACAATCTAACCCAAAAACCAATATTATGGATATTGGTGGCGTGTTAAACCGACTGGTTTTTGTTACAGTACAGGCCGGTTATGGTGCTTAATGATGGAGTGGGAGTCAAAGGAGTGAACACCCCCAAGAATGCATCGGCCATGGAGATGAAGCAATACAATCAGCTCATGTGCAGGTGCTAGATTGTTGCAGAACTGTGAGATGGCGACAGATTGAAGATGGCCCCGACGAATGACAACCAACCCAAAAACAATGATACGAGCCTTTTTATTACAGGCTTGATTACCGATAAGAACCTTGCAAGTTAAAATCAGTCCAGAGTTTACTTACCTACATAAATGCAGATGGAAAAAAAGTGTGTCTATAATACCTATTTGACTAAAAATGTATTGTTTTTTGTAATGTTTTGGTTTTGGCGTGTGTGTAATTAAACATACAAGGGAGTAGAAATATGGTGCAATGGTTCGCAAACTACAACACGAACCCAGCCTCCTGAGTTTGACTCTGGTCCATGGCTAACAGTGGTGAGTGACATCTGAACAGGTCGATCGTCATCATCACAAGCGATCGTCATCATCATGACGATCGCTTGTGTCATGATCGAAACGTCGCAGTTTTTTTGTTATTTTCTTTGAACCATCTACGTGACTTTACCTAAAAAAAACAAAGACTATTAATTGTTGCAGTCACAAAAGTCAATATTTCACCGGCTATCGCCTCTGAATAGCGACGTGTCCCCTTACCCACGTCCACTTGCTTTTCTTAACATCCAATGTTCTCATGCACGTACTTCCCCCATCCACCCCATTGTAATCCTGAGCACACATCTCTCCACGCTGCTTTGCCCCCCCACCGCCACTGTCGAACTTTTTCCCCTTTGTCATTAGTCCTATGATCACAGTTCCTATGATCACTGTTTCATTGCTTTCATGGCTTTATTTTGGTGATTTCGAAAAGTGTATTGGTTTAGCCATGTTTGTTTGTTGTAGTACAGTTAGACTGATGGCCTTAATCTAAGTTGTCTTGTGGTTGTTGTTGGTTGTTTGACGTGCATCCCACTGGGATTTTTGCACACAGCGTTGGTGTACGGTGTTTTTCTGCAATATTTTGCTGTCTTTTCTTGGATTTTCTGTTTGCAGTCAGTCACATATTCACTTTAAGATGTTTTTTGTCCATGTTTTTGTTTTTTGTTTGTTGCGGTTACACCCGATTCAAGAGCCGAATGGCTCGCAGGGCTATACCTAATAAATGAACTTGAACTAAATTTAGATTTAAAGCTTTCGTGACTGCAGGGATTCATCTTCTTGGTTCTTTCGGTAAAGTCACGTAGAATGGAAATAATAAAATAATAAAAATAAAACATTATTAAATAATTCTCACGACGTTTCGGCCACAACGCAAGCAGCCGTCCTCAGGTGTAGAACAGGTGGCCAAAACGTCGTGAGAATTATTTTATGTTTTATTTTTATTATTTTATTATTTCCATTCTACGTGACTTTACCGAAAGAACCAAGAAGATGAACTTGAACTAGTCAGATCACTATTATCTGCTATTGGTACAATGGTACAGTAACGTTGTTTTCCATCAAGGTTCAAAAAGAACTCCTTCCAGACTGCTCTCGTTCGCCCACTTTCATCATTTTGATCGTGGTTCGCCTTCAAAAAACTACCCCTCTCGTGAGACGAACACCAACCAAGGTATATTTGCCGAGCAAACTTGATGAAGGCGACTTTTTGTTTTGCCCATACTAAACACTAGAATTCGTGCCCAACTTTGCAGCCTTTTCAAAGTTTCCTATAATTTAACTCCATGCGGTGGTTATAATGACTCTGCAAATCAGCTAATTATCATTGGACAGTGTAATATAATTAGAAAATAACTAAGTTTCCTGTAATTTAACTCCATGCGGTGGTTATGACTATGCAAATCAGCTAATTATCATTGGACAGTGTAATAATACTAGAAAATAACAAACTTTCCTGTAATTTAACACCATGCGTGATTATAATGACTATGCAAATCAGCTAATTATCATTGGACAGTGTAATAATACTAGAAAATAACAAAGATTCCTGTAATTTAACACCATGCGTGATTATAATGACTATGCAAATCAGCTAATTATCATTGGACAGTGTAATATAACTAGAAAAGAATAACAGAGCTACTGTATGGAAGTTTATGGTTTGTAAAATACAAACGTCGCAACAGAAACCACATCCTCCTACACAACCCGCTGACACCATCGCGTTCAAAATAAAAAATAAGCCACAAGACTCAATCATTAAAATAAATGATTGAAACTTAGCGAAACCCCGCGACAACTTTATACCACATTTACCCGCGACAAAAAACCCACCACGAAACGTATAGAGCGAGGAGGGAGAGAGGGGGGGGTGACAGCGCCATTCTACGACAGCTTCTCGTCGCCTTTCTCCGGCAGCGAATCTATCCGAGCACCGCTACCCCCGGGGGAGGCCCGCGCGCGGCCTAGCGCACCGCGGAGCCTCGGCCTAACACCGCACTTTCCTAACCTCGTTGCGGCGGTAGAGCGCGGCCTCTCCGAAGGCGCCCCGACCCAGCACTCGCACGGGGATGTAGTGGCGTTCCTCGGGCTCGCACACCACGCTCCCCGGCCTCCCGCTGTCCATGCACGTCTCTCCGTCCGCCTCGGCGTCGCGGTGATGGCTCATCACCACGGCATTTGATGGGACACGAGCGGGGTTCGAACAGCGGCCACGGAAGGACGACGGTGTTGAGTCCGCCCGTAGCCCAAGACGACCTTGTTACTGACTCACTTAAGATGCTTACGTAGCGACTACTTAGACAACCAAAAGGTTGCTCGTTTAACTCGGGACAAGGGCAGCTACCTCAAATCTTACAACGCTTGGGCTACTTTCGACACGGGGAGTCGGTCTCTTTCCCTCAGCCACGCAATTACCTAATCAGTTATATATACACACACGCTCGCTCTCTCATTATTTTAGGTTGTGGTCACTTCGATTACTCAAACTTATAAGAGTTACTCACACCGTTCGCTCAATTAGGGTGCTCTTGTTACGTAGGTATTGGCTCAATTAAGTTGCTCAATATAATTTAGACACTCGCTCGTTTTAGGCATTCGAACACTTTACAGTACTCGCTAAAGTTACGCTGCTAACTCAAGTCCAAGTTCTCGCTCAGTCACGCAGTAGCCGCTGGTCTGAGGGAGTTGGTCCCACGAGGGAAACCACGACTACAGCAGTCACAGGAGAAGTCACTGCTGCTTGCAGACGATTTTCTTATGGCTACCCTCTTTTGCCGGCGGAGTTGTGGCTTGATGTTTATTTCTGCCGATGTGTTGATGTTGGCGGTGATGGTTCTCGTGTCCGTGTCGATGATGTCGTCGTCGTCGTTGAAAGCGAATGTTGATGACGTCCGCGTTGAAGTGGTGGCCGTCGTCGTTGTTGATGTTTCACGTCGCTGTTCAAGTTGTTGTGTTGATGTTAAAGTTGTGTTGACGTTAAAGTTGTGTTGATGTCGCCCTCCGGCTGTCGCAGCACGCCAGACCCGCACGGAACCTCCAGAGCAGCACAGGCCACGCCCCTAACCATGCCCACGGGGCAATTCACGCACGCGGGCAATGGATTGGTGGTGGGGTGGGGGGCAATTTATACACAGGCGGTGAATGCCCTGAGGGCAATTTACACACATTGTCGATACACATACAGCGCGTTGTGAATGTGCTGGGGGTTAGTTCACACAAATGGGCAATGTTCATGGGGTGAGTAATGCCCTGAGAGCAATTCACACGCGGTGAATTATGTACGCAGCTGTGAATGCCACGTGGGAAATTCACACGCGTGAGCAATATTGAATTGAGGAATACCCCTGGGGGCAATTCACGCGAGAGAAATCTGCAGAGGTGGGGAATGCCCTGGGAGCAACTTACCCGCGTGGCAAATATAGACATCTGGTGAATACCCCAGGAGTAATTGGAACACGTGTGGGGGATCAATACCAATCGGTAATTTCCTGGGTGGCAACTAATAGAGAGTAAATGTGAGACACTCAGAAATTCCGAGGCGAAATGCTTTAATGCGTCACATTGCCCTTGGGACGATGTAAACACGATCGAGCAAAACGTCAACACGAAAATGACCGAATCCCTTTTACAGGGATTTTACTGCCACCTGAAATAAAAGCAGACAAAATTAAATTGACCGCAAATGCTAATTTAAAGGATGCGTGGTACGCAACATAGGGGCAGTACATCATAATCCACTGTTGTACTGTACTTCTATTCATCAACCCGTACTGACCAGCATGGTGAAGTATGGTCAAACAACCCCCATGATCGACACAGCGTGGAGGAGGCCATGACACTGCTTTTGGATTGACATGTAGGCCCATACGTACCGCTTGATTAAAGTGTCGTGGATCTGCAGGGGGCAGGGTATGAATTGGGTGATTAAGTACAAAAAGGAAAAACAATTTCCAGCATCTCCGTTGTTCTTGAAATAATAACTGCAAGACAAGGGCATTGGCGATTGGCCAGTGCCGAAAGAAGCCGGCATTTACTGACCAGGGTCTTGGCAGAGAAATATTGATTGGCTGACACCATCGATGAGCGTAAGTTCTAGTCTTGGCCACGGCGAGGTAACATCAGAAACCAGTCCTGGGTTGCCCCCTCCACCAATCCACATGACAAGGTTGAAGTGGGTTAAAACAATCCCCACGACCGGCACAGCATGTTGGGGGGTGGGGGGGGCTGGTCTCTGCCTAGCAGCAGTGGTTTGGCGTTACAATGAATGCGTAGTGGGTTCTAGTGACGTCGGAGATGGATATTTGGAGGCGACACTTTATTCAATACAAATACTCGGCAGTACAGTCTCAGTCTCACACAGGGCAACGGCCCCTCTAGCTCTTGCCTGGGGAGAGGTACTGCCTCTGGGGTAACGTGCCCTGCCACGGGGCTACGGCTCTGGGTCCTCCGGCTACGGGTGCCCTAAGGGAGGCTGCACTAACCCGACCCAGCCAAGGTGCGGGTTCCGACCACTGGCCCACTCGGACCTGGCCCTTCTGGCCCACTTGGACCCGACGTTGGGCCGGGGGTTCCCAGGGTCTCACCACTGGGCCACACAGAGTCCCGGCCCTTACAAGGGCAGCGGGGTTAGGGGTCCCAGGGTGATATCTAGCCGGTCTTCTGGCTTCTGTCTTCGACTGGCCCCGGACCCTTCCCGGGGTCCGGCTTTTATACCCAGCACTGATGCGTCAGACCTGGCTCCACCTACTTTCCAGAGACTTCCAGAGGGGGCTCCGGGGGATCCGAGGACACCCCGTAGCCCCCTCCTGCTTTCGGGCCAGGGATATAGCGACTGCCCTTGCGGGACCCTGACTGCCCCTGCAGGTAATTGTACACAGTCCATCGACATCGCTACAAATGTTTATCAAACAACCTTCAAGTGCCGAATGCAAGCCGCTTAATAATGTGACCCTGGAACCAGATGTCACCACCCTGCTTGTGGTGATGGGGTCACCACTGCATCGGTCATTTCAGTAATGTGACTCGCACATCGTGCACAATCGTAAACACGAAACATCATTGCTAATTCCAAAATAAAAGCATTTCATCTGGTATCAGGATGGAGGGTACAGTTCAGATATCCTTCACCATATATTCGCCGAGGCCGGAAATCGAATTCCGTCAGGTTATCGTAGTGCTCTGACCACTGCACCACCACATTGCTCAACATAGACAAAGTGATAGAAAAACAAAGATCCCCCGTATAGCCTTAACAGACATTTTGGGCAAGTGCTGTTCGCGAACACCTATCAAGGCCGGCATCGCACAAAAGGGGGAAGGTGGCCAGCACCACTCTCAGCCGCCTTTGTCTCCCTAGTGGCAATGGTTTACACACCGCACCGGCTTTAAGAGCTGAGTCGACCTAGGGGAGGCCCAGAACCAGTTTAGATAATCATCACTGGTGTTTGCCGTGAGCGGGAATCTAACTCGGATTGCCGGGTTCATAGCGCAGGGTGCTGCTCACCGCTATGCTACCGCTCCCCACAGATAAAGTGCAGTGACGTGCAGTGAGGTCAATAGCTGTGGAGGCACTGGCTAGTGTCAGAGCCAGATTCACACACTGAGGGGGGCGTGGCCTCACTGAGGGGGCGTGGCCTCACTGAGGGGCGTATCCTCACTGAGGGGGGCGTGTTAGACACTTCCCCCTCAGTGAGGCAGATGTGATAGCTGCCTCCCCTGGTGCTTTTTCATTGCAGTTTCATGACGAGACCAGCGAGCCTAAATATCTTTATACACATACGTGAAATAAGCTACCTGGAATATGGAAGGCGAGGACATGAAATGAAGGGGTCTACAAACATTACATTGGTGACACACTGAGATAGTAACAGGCACGCGCTTATTGCCCACGCTCCATCCAGTTACTGAGGGGTTGTGTAATCAGAGGGGAGGCTGAGCTCGTCGCTGCCTCACCTCTCGTCTCTCCCTGTATTTGCAACGAAGCTCCGCAAATTTGGCAATTTTTACTATAAAAATGATTGGAATCGTACAGAAATGACATTTATAACACAGATCAGTGGGAAAATCTTAATATCTATTTTATTTGATTTTTTTTCGTAACAGCTATTTTCATTGGAGTATGACAGATGAGGCTCTGCCTCCCCTGCCTCCCCTGACCGCACGTCCCTGATCAAGTGATATGTACATAGTGGCTTGGAATTTGACTAAATATTGTATGATGCGCCCAGCCACTGTAAAAACCTGCAGTGGCAGTGAGGAAACCCCGACCTTCACCAATCCGCATTGGCCAGTGTGGTGAAGTATGGTCG
This sequence comes from Entosphenus tridentatus, assembly GCA_014621495.2. Classification (NCBI taxonomy): domain Eukaryota; kingdom Metazoa; phylum Chordata; class Hyperoartia; order Petromyzontiformes; family Petromyzontidae; genus Entosphenus; species Entosphenus tridentatus. The sequence continues at coordinate 8,060,280 of CM025629.2, forward strand.
ATCAACCACCCCATAATTGCAGGGAAGCCTTCATCCAACAGTGGGTTTATGAAGGCATGTGAATTATTATTATATATATTGGCAGAATATGCTACCAACATCATATAATGCGAGGCATGGTGTACATTTAGTTGTTCATATATAAAATCGTTCATATTTCTGCTCCACCTATGTACGTGTTGCTGATTATGTTACCATATAATTCCCCATACGTCGACACATGATGCTGTACTCTAGTAGTTTTCACGTCCAATATTAAATAGTTTTGACAGTCCCACAATTTAAAAATTTCATTTAAATTGACATTTACTGCGTCAACCAAATAGCTCCTCCTTGCAAGCACAGACCTGTCGTGAATGACGTTTCAGAGTCCTTGTTGTGCGAGTAATGGATGTTTTATCTATGCGGAGCTTTGAGTTTTACCCCTTCGCGTGTGGCTGGGTTTGACCAAACTTCGCAATGCAACAGGACCTTGCTGAAAAAATGTCTTGCAGAGATCAAGTAAGGCCTTCCTGGGCATTTAATTTCCATTATTTATGTTGTTCAAAAACATTGTCCAGATCAAGCGACAAATCTCTCATCTTCATCTTGTCACTCTTTGCCAAAATTGCTCAACCCCTCTCACTCCTCGACTCAACCCCCCACACATTCGCATTCCACAGGTCGTGGAACAAACACATTATGGACAAAGGGCCCTCGGCCCACGTCACGCTTGTTACCAGTGACGCACGTCTCATGCAAATTGTTGGCTCCTTGCTATCCGCGACACTTCAACTACACATCGAGAGGAAATGAATACACGTGTTTTTTCCCCGCGCTTGCGCTCTGTGCAGCTGTGAACAACAATATCGGCGCATGGGACGGAGAGCTGTGTGCGGTTGGTGTCATCATCACCCGTGATGTAACCACTGCTGTTGGAGACCTCCCGAATCCACCGCCAATGCTCATGTTCTTGCGATGCAACGTTCCACCTAGCGCCTGCAATTATGTGATTTCATCACTCCATCTCCCTCCGGTGGGCAGCCTCGCGGGCGTATTCCTTCCTTCGTTTGCCACCCTGTCGTTCGTTCGCCTCTACCACCGATCATCATCCCCTTCTAGCGAGATGTTCTGTCCAAGCCCACTTACGTTTATTGACAGGTAAAGTGATGTCTTGTGTATGTTTTCTCTCTCAGTACAATTCAAAACATGCACCTCTCCATGCATCTTTGTGCACTTTTCAAGCTTTGGTTGCATTTGTTTGTCTTTGTCCATACGTAAATGTGTCCAAAGAAGAACGTATTTTTTTAATCGGTATATATGACCTTCTTGTGACACGCGGATGTGATATCTGATGGGGATCAGAGGGCACAGCAGCAAAATGAATTGGAGACGTCTTTTATGCTCCCATCTTTGCTCCACGCCTTCACCAACCCGCACTGAGCAGCGTGGCGATGTATGGATACATAATCCCCACGACCCACACAGCGTGAGGAGGCCCTCAACCAGCAGTGGATTCACAAAAGAGATGCACGCGTACATTTACACGCATTGTAACATCTACGTGAAAATTACTTCCCCACACTCGAATATTCTCTTGGTGATGCGCGCTTTCAGATGCGCTTCTGCGGCCGTCTGGAACGCTCTTCCTTCCGATATTTGGAAGCCACTGGAGCTACGCACTTTAAAATCTGGATTTTAAACTAATTTCTTTAGAACTGCTTTTTGTGTTTAAATTTGTTATTATTCCCCATTATCACGGGTGGCTACGAAATAAGTTCAACATACATACGATCCAATATTGTCTATTGCTCCAGTCCGTCCACATGTTGTCGTATTTGTCTCGTCGCGAACTACGTATACAGCACGCACGCTTGAACCTTGGAGCGATTCAAAACGTCCTCTGCATGGCGCAGATCGACTCTATTCAATGCCCTCCAAGACAGGTGTGAGATCAGCGAGATTCATTATCGCCTTTGCAAGCAACACCTGGGTGGCTGTCGCTACGCACGAACACTCTGTGTGTTTTTGCACTGGGGCTGTGGGCAATTTTCAAATTAGAATTTCGGCTACGGAACCCGCGGCACAAAATTGTCCGCTCTCTGCGGATGACGTCAGATAAGCCTTAGTGGCGATTTGCATCGTACAAAGAGCGGTTTTGTAAATAATAATAATAAAAAGCTGCCTCCGTAGACATTATCGACCTGGCGGCGGCGGAAATCGAACCATCGGACCCTAGTGAGTGGTTCAGAGCCGAGAGAGTGGTGAAATTTAATTTAGCGCACCCATTTCGGTAATCAAGACACGTTTCAGATTAATTCTGCCATTACTCACCGTTTAGATTTATTGAACTACAAGCATGTTATTTTCATTTATCATTCTCGCTATCACCACCACTCCCTGAGATATTTTTTTTAGATTAATGTAACTGCACTATACAGACTATTTAAATTCATACTCGAACCACAATTGTCTGAGCACACCGTTTAGATTCACCCTATCGCTCGCACACCTTTTAGAATCACAATGCCATCGTTACAGCCTTTGAAGGCATTACACCATCGTCACACCCTTCATATGAAATCCACCACAACTGTGTGAACGCAGCCCCATCCTGAGATTCAACACCGCTAACACAACCGCGTGAGCGCACCCTTTCGTTGCACGCTGCGTTGTTCCGAGACCGGAAAGGATGGATGCTCCGTACCCGTGACGCACAGACGAGCGAAGCAGCTCCAGTCTAAATATAGCATATTAGTGATTAAAGGCGAAACGAGTCATCACCCACCCGCCAATCCTCCATCCTGCGGGAGGTCGCGGTTGTACCCAGGTCGCGATGGTGTCGCGCGATCTGTGGGCGTTGTTTTTATTCGAGCGCGTCATGGGCAACGGGGCGGGAGGGTTAGAACCGAAAAACAAGGCAAATTATAAATAGATTTTGACTTTTTCTTCGTATTAATTCGTTTCCGTGGGCAGTGAGAAATCGTGGGACGCACGCAATGATTAAATTAGAAATGTTAACGAGCTTTATTTTTTAATGCAACTTAGGGGGTTGTCTCTCGCGCCGACCCACGTCGCATTAAGAGCCCACTCGCCCACTCAAGAGGCGAGTCGGGGGTGGTAATTTGCGAACATTGTTAATTGGCAAAATCCTCGTTTCCGTCAACACACCCGATCCGATGTTTGAGGGTGGCTTTGAGTTGGTGTGGTCATCGTGATCAACTCTGATCACGCAACTGCTGGATGAAGGCTTGCTCAAGCACACAGCGTTGGTGTGCGGTGCTTTTTCTGGAAGTTTTTGCTGTTTTTTGCTGTTTTTTTCCTGGATTTTTCTGTTTGCGCGTAGTCACTTTAAGATGTTTTCTTGTTCATGTTTTTGTTTTTTTGTTTGTTGCGGTTGCACCCGATTCAAGAGCCGAATGGCTCACAGGGCCATACCAAATAAATCAAAGTGAAACAGAAAAGCAAGTCAGCTACTGAGATTGTCAATAGCAACATTTGAAAAAGTGTACATAAAAACTAGGGCAATTACCCTTCTTCATATGTGCTATGAACAAGGGGCCTTTGCCCAAAACGTCGTGTTTTATGTTCTTCCTTTTAGGACAGTGTAATTGAGGAATGTATTGAGTGTTTGTTATCACTATTTCAGTATCACCGAAATAGTGATAATTATTAGCAACATAAGGTCACACTGAAGTCACGCATTCACATCCCCGTATTATAATTGTGCCCTTTCCGCAGATAAGATTATCTGACTCTCAATACTTTCTCGGCAGGGTCACGCCACATTGAAAAGATTGGCAAAATAGTGAATTTCAAGGTCGTGACGACCCGCATGGGTGTTTAGATTACTAATTGCTGTCTCATAAGTAGCTATCGGCGGGGGGGGGGGGCGGTGGCGCCAGTGGTTCGCGCAATGCTCTCGGCTACCTGAGTTAAATTCCCGTCGAGAACTAACATAAGTGACGGCTGATATTTGAAATGGTCCTGAGTGCCCCTTCACCAGCCCCAACTGGCAGTGGAGGTGACAAAAGGGCTGTGCGGCATTCAAACTATGTTTTAGTTCTGTATTGACATCGCGGATGTCACTGTGTAATGCCGGCCCTAGAGAGTCACGGCGTGCGATGTAACGACATCGCGGGCACCACGTGTATGTGGGGTGCAGTACCGGTCCTAGAGGGGCTCAGTTAGCGTTGCTGGATGGCACCACGCTCTGCGTGCAGTGCCGACCCCTACAGGATAGGGTGTGAGAATTCCGGCCATGGGAATGGGGTTGACCCCGAAGGAGACGTGACAGGTAAAGTCTACACAGAGGCCCCAAGTGGGGGCGAGCGGTGGTCACGTGTCAAGGTCGAGATCTTGCTCGAGGATTCTAGAAGGTGGTCGTGGCTAAGGGCGGGGCCAGCCACGCCGCAGAGGATAAAAGCCGGGTCCCCCAGAGGGACCGACTGTTGTTCATCCTGAATAAACCTTCGTTCTTCGTTCTACGTCCTACAAGAGTCTCCAACACGTGGACCCGGACCCAAGCTGTGGTCCGGTCCGTTGTAGTTAGGTACGTTGTAATTAGTGTAGTTAGCCTGGTGGTCACCACCACAGGTTGTTATTGTGTTAACCCAGTGTTGGTGTTAAATAAATGTGTTGCCTCCGAAGAGTACGTTTGCGACTCAGTTGAACTCACTACATTTCCAATTAAACGGATTCAGTGGCGTTTCCCTGTTAACAGTGCAACCTCGTGAGTGATTGCAATGCCCTGCGGTAGCTGTGGGAGATCTTCATATCTGCGCATGATCCGCCAACCCTTGTGCTCCAAAGGGTCAGGTCACAGGGCTTCATATCAGCCGCATCTGTTCGGGTGTCGATAAAAAAAAATCTCCCAACTCGGCACACCACGTCGAGTAAGCCTCTCGTTGTGGATTTGGCTAGTAGTCACGTGCTACCACTCCAGTCCTACACGCGACTGGAAAAGTGAAAAAAAAAACCGCCATGGCAGGATCGAAATGGCTGTTAACGTAAAGTAAAGACTTTACCCCACCATGCAAATGTGGAATTTCCGCGGCCAGTACCGCCTGAAGTGAGATCCGCTCACACGAGATTACTTTTTTCGGGCACTCTCTGTTCCCGTGAACTTCCCCTCGATGATTTCGTCATCCACGTGGAGTTCTCAGTCTTCCCACACTGCAGGTCACATTTATCTTTCTGCCTCTTCTCTCGCACTGCTCAACGCTCCTCCCATCGCCGCCGCTTTTATCAGGCTCTTATAACCTTGCTCAATTCAATAAACGTCTTAACAGTTATTTATTAAAGCTTAAATAGTGACGTGTGTCGCTGCTCGATTCGAGTGTTTGCCCTTTTGGGCTCAGTATCCGTGATAATAATAATAAAAACCCACTGCGAATGATTGTTTTAAAAAACATTCGTGGGTGCTTCCTAAAACAGAGACGATAGCACCGTGACGCGCGTCATCTCTATATCCAGCCCTCGCATCTGCGCATCGGCAATTTAGGCGAACGTACGTCAGCCACGGAAGTATTCCACTTGAATTACATCCGAAATAGTGTTTTTGTGTGTTATTGCAATTACAGATGTGTCTTCCGCCTCCCTACCTCCCTATCTCTCTCCCCATGCATCCAATTTCCTCTCCCCGTCCATGTTTCTCTCTCCGTGTCTCTCCCTCCTCGCAATCTGCCCAGTGATGTCCGCTGCTACAACAGGCGCAATGTGTGAGATTGTGTGTGTGTGTGTGCAAGGGGGTATCGAACTGGGCGGCGACCCGAAGTTCGATTCTCGCTCACGGCCAACACCAGTTACGATTATCTGAACCGGTCCTGGGCCTCCCCTCGGTCGACTCAGCCTCAAATGAGTACCTCGTGCGGTGTGTAAACATCGCCACTCGGGAGACAAAGGCGTTCGGACGTAGCGTTCGCTAACATCACTTGTCCCAACAGTCTGTTAAGGCTATACGGGGGATCTTTGTGTATTTTTATAGAGCTGAGTGGACTTGCCTATGACTGGTACCAGCGGTGTCAAGATCGGCCTGTGTGGAGGAGTCTCATGAAGGACGCTACTGGGCAGTTGGAGGCAGTCGCCCTCCAACAACAACAACGGAGGGCAGTGGAGCGACGCTCACAACAACGAGCGCAGCGCCGGGCAGGTTAAACGCAGCAAGCTGGAACAGTAGGGGGCACAGGTGGTACATCTGCAATCATCTCAGTCAGTCGACCCATGGCACCCGCTGGGTCTGTCCCGAGACCTCCTGTCAGCGAGCCTTCGACGCTTCACGTGGTCACAAAGTGCACCTGTGGGCCGTCCATAAATGACGTCACGCGACTGTGGACGATATTTGACCCCCCCCCTCGTCACACGGCGTCACAAAAATTCAGACCCCCCCCCCTCAAATATGACGTCACAAAGCTCTGCCCCCCCCCCCCCAAAAAAAAATAAAACATGCTTCAAATCGCTTTAAACTATTGTCAGTGTAGTGCGCATTTAATGTGCCGCTGCACTCTGATGTTGTAGGAGAAAACATTTATTTAAAAGTATATTTAATTAAGTAGAACGTCTTGTCTATATTTATTTAAAGTTGCGCATTTTTATGTAACGTCACATTTCTCAACCCCCCCACCTCGTCACACATCGTCACAAATGTCTAACCGCCCCCCCCTCCCCCCAGGTGCGTGACGTCATTTATGGACGGCCCCCTGGCCTGGCACAGGTGCCGTGGGTCACTTGGTGGCGAACGGCGGGTGCGTTGGTGACATTACATGTCCAGTATGTGGTGAGATCGAGTGGTTGTGAACATCTGTAGGACCGTAAATTGTTCCGCATGGTAACCACAGCTCTGAAATTGACCATTGCACGGCGCTGAGGTCCACTCCCGTGCTAAGTGCGGATAACGAATGTTGGAGAAACGGAGGGCGGCCAATGAATGGGACATGAAGGGGCGAGTTAAGCTCGCGGAAATACGAGGAGCGAGCAAAGTGGAATATGGTCATTTCAACTTGTAACACGCACAGCATTCGCTCGATCGCCAAAACGAAGAGAGAGAGAGGGGGGGGGACGACTCATAGGCGCGAGGAAGAATCAATTAAGGAGTACAGGTAGTCCCCGAGTTACGATGCTCCGACTTACGATATTTCGATCTTACGATGGCGATGGCGATACGACAAAATTGGAAAAATATTTTAAATTTCGCGCGGCAGGCAAACGCAGCAGCGTACGAATGTTGCTGAGTACAGCACAATATGATACATTACACTACGTTCAATGCATGTGTGATACGTAGCTTTAGCGATTTAATTTTAGGGTTACCACGATACGATACGTTCAATGCATGTTAAAAGTTTTTATAGCAGACAGGATTGTTTCCTGAAAAAAAATTATATTCAATTGCAGTTCATATAGGTAAGCTAAGAATTTACCTTGTTTTTTACTTTACATTTTACTGTGCAATACAGTATTGTAATTCATAAATACATACAGTATATCGTTTATACAGCACGGTACTGTAAATTGCTCTGTTTTGCTAAATTATCACCATTCTTTAAGACTCCTGGGTAGGCGAGGCCATCTTCGACTTACGATATTTTGGACTTACGATGGGGTCGTCGTAACGCATCTCCATCGTAAGTAGAGGACTGCCTGTATTTACAAGTAGCCGGGGGTGGGGTGGGGGTTACCAGAGCATCCCACAGCAAACCCACGCGTGCGAGAGATCAAAAATTATTTCCTTTCCGGATTGAAGAGTCCGTCCACATTTGACGAACCGCGTTTCCTTGTCAAGCCAGGGCATGGTTTACTCCTCGACGCTCCACGGGAAGGGAGTTTACACAGCAATTGTGTGAATCACCAATCCTCGCTGCCTTCACAGTTGCGGGATTACAGAGAGTGGGTAGAGAGGCACCATCGCCTGAATTGCTCCATGGCGAAGACCTGAACTTGGGATGATGAACGGGGGAGGCTGCTGTTGCTCCTGTGCACGAGGGGATGTATCGATTACATACCTGCTAACCCCTTATCCGTGCCTGCCTTATAACAGATCAATGCAGAGCTTACTGGTCACCCCGTTCCCTTTATACATCTCAACGTTCATCCGACAAAGTCCAATCACAAGGGAGAAACACAAACAAGTAGACAATCATCACCACTGCACTCACCACCACTACACTCACAACTCCATACCTGTCAACCACTTATCAGGGCCTACCTTATTACAGGTCAATTCAGAACTTATTGGTCAACCCGTGCCCCTTATAAATCTCAACGTTTATTCAACAAAGTCCAATCACAAGGGAGAAACACAAACAAATAGACAATCATCACCACTGCACTCACCACTAGAAAACTCACCACTACACTCACCACTACTACACTCACCACTGATTCAAGAGCCGAATGGCTCACAGGGCTATACCTAATGAATCAACTTGAAATGAACTTGAACTTGAGTACACTCACCACTACCATACCTGTCAACCCCTTATCAGGGCCTACCTTATTACAGACCAATTCACAACTTATTGGTCACCCCGTGCCCCTTATAAATCTCAACGTTCATTCAACAAAGTCCCATCACAAGGAAGAAACACAAACAAAGAGACAAAATTATGTTACTAAACGAAAACTGTTGTGTGTGTTAATTTAGATCATTGGTGTCAATAATTTTGCATTCTGATGCTGCCGCTTGCTTGACATGTGAATGCACACACTCATGTTGTAAATGTACAACAATAAACATAGAAAATTATGAAGGGTTAAACAATACACTTTTTTTTATTTGACCAATGATTATTTTTTTTTGCTGTATTGAAACGGATGTACGCCGTATGGACCTAAAAACCCAATTTCCCTGTACAAGAATACGGGGCAAACCGTATGGGTTGACAGATATGATCCGATTAACCCCATTGCTATCAATTCTGCATCGAATCGCACGTGTAAAAATCAATGTTTTTAAAAATAAAAAAATACTAATAATCAGATTTTATGGAAAGGGGTAGCGAGCAGAATTGTACACATTAAACATTATATAATGCAAGAGATTGTCAAAATTAGACAACACGAAGCTATGCTTGAATCGAACAGTTGCATCTGTTCTTGGAAGGACGTACTGCAAACATTTCAATCGATCGTATCGATTTTTCTCGAATAAAACAAGTGAATGAAAATATTAAGAGAAACCCTGTGAGAATAGGTTTTCCCCTTTTTTTCTGGCAACAAAACAGGTGTTAAGATGCTAAAACACCAAACTGAAACCTTTAACAAGGAATCATGTCTGCATTATCCACAATACTTGTGATCATAATGCAAACAAAATCGACAATGCATATATTATCAGAGTAATTTTTTTGTTTGCATTCTGACCACAAGTATTGTGGTTAATGCAGACATGATTCCTTGTAAATTGTTTCAGTTTGGTGTTTTAACATCTTAACACCTGTTGTGGTACTGGCAAAGGAGGTCCCATGATGAAAGAGAAACCCTGACATCAGAAAATATCTACAGTTCTCCCATTGGTCACACCCGCCCCATGACGTACCACTGCAGAATAAATTATGATAATTAACATTACGCTCGCATGCTTGCTCTTTGCTTAAAATAGACAAAGACTGCCATCGCCGACATCAACTACACGCAAAGGTCACTCACAAATGTACGGCCTGTATGATTCTGAGCCTCAAACTAACAAGCGAAGCGCGCCGCGAAAAGCGAGTTCCCATAGCGTTAATGGAGTCGCCTAGTGGGTAATTTAAAAGGCTATCGAGACGCAGCTTTATGTTGCCCGGATGAGCCTCGGTGGTCCGGGGTGCAGGCTTCAAACCTGTAGCTGTTTAGCGACAGAGTGGTTCAATTCCACCTTTCGGGCGAACACTGCGTGTTGGAACAATGAAGTGTGTTGTACGACTCTCTGAAACGTTACAGCGGTTGTGTAGTTTTCCTCCTTTTAATAAATTTTTATCCAACACATTCCTGCGGAGGGAGCTGGTAGGAACGTTGGGTTGCTCGGTCAATGGCCGACTGTGAGGGCGGGCACAAGCCGGAGTGAGTCGGTTAAACGTTGAGTTTTATAAGAGGGCACCACGGGGTGACCAGCCCCTCCCCACCCCTCCCACCCCCCACCCGGCCCGGGGGGGGGGGGCAGCGGGCCGGGCCCCTCCCACCCCCCACCCAGCCCCCCCACCCTCCCGTCACCACCCAGTCCCACCCACCCCACCCAGCCCCTCCCCACCCCTCCCACCCAACACCCAGCCATCCCCACCCAGCCCCTTCCCACCCTCCCCTCACCACCCAGCCCCACTGGTGTAACCAGGAGGTTCCTACCAGTGTTGAGTGTCTTGTTAAGCGTGCAGCCACTATTCCGAACGCAGCAACAGGGGAAATGCGTTGTCCGTCCATCATCACCCCTATCAATCCCAAAAGGCCATACCAAAAAAAACGCACGACGATAAACGGTTTAAGAACATCTTGCCCGCTAAATGAACGCCAAATAAAAACCACCTCTTTAAGCCAAGCCCATGGCTTTGCCGCAGCGACGTCATCCTTTAGGACCGACGGGAGGGTTCTGACGTCACGCTAGATTGAGGCGGATGTACTGTGTGGTGAACTTCTTTAACGCCGTACGTAGCCTACCGTGCTAATGCAGAGGTGCAGGGAAAAAACAACTAAACACAAACCAAATCAGTTCGAGGGAAATGCGTTTGTCAATCGAGCCGACGTTTTAAAAGTGCATCGCTCCAGTGGCTTCCTAATCTCGGAAGGAAGAGCGTTCCAAACGGCCGCAGGAGCGCGTGTGAAAGGGGGGTGACGTCACAAGGCGCGCTGGTGGTTGATGACGTCACGCCGCACGTGTGATGTGGACGACGGGCAGTGATGGGCAGGCAACACGTGCGTATTTTGCCATCCCTCGATCACCGAAGTTCCGCGGGTTCCTGCTAGCGAGTACTTTTTTCGTGGAGTGAAAGGCCACGTGGGAGTTTTAATGCTAAATCTGTCGACGCGTACTCTGCCCGATGAGAAACTCGCCTGTCGATACCGCTACAGACGTTTGGTTGAATCGAATCAATGCAAAGGCGACGTTCTTTTGTAAATTGTGAAAAATATATTGCAGGGACCTTGTGAATGCAGTGCTGGAAGTCGTAACTCGTAACCGGATCCATATTTGTTTTTGGGTTCGGTCACGTGGTAGTTTTATTACAAAATTGTAACTTACCCTCCATCATCCGACAAGCCCGTCACGTTATCAAACATTTATAGGTGGTAATGCATTGATCAAATTGTGACCAATAAAGCTCTTCACCGGTGACTTGAGGACTGAATTTAACATCAGCATGCAACGACGTTTCGCCCAACTGCTTTGAGCTTCATCAGGTATTGAACTCGAAAATCGAGTTCAATACCTGATGAAGCTCATCCGACTGTGCATAAGTATGGCTAACACTGGTAGGAACCTCCTGGTTACACCAGCCCACATGGATTATTGTGTCCGTCCGTCGTGCATCCAAAAATGGGAGGGGTGGGGCTGGGTGGAGAGGGGAGGGTGGGGATGGGCTGGGTGGGGAGGGGAGGGAAGGGCTGGGTGGGAGGGGTGGGGCAAGGTGGGGAGGGGCTGGTCACCCCGTGGTGCCCTTATAAAACTCAACGTTTAACACTCACGCCGGCTTGTGCCCGCCCTCACAGTCGGGCATATTTGCGGAATACACCACGCCGCTGTTGACCCTGGCCATTGACCGAGCAACCCAACGTTCCTACCAGCTCCCTCCGCAGGAATGTTTCCTCTTCCTTTACAATTTGAGCACTATTAAATAATTTGAAACTTAAAAAAAGTCCACTTCAATTCAATGGATTTATTCCGAGACGATAACATTTCTGAGGCCGGTTTGCAGGACTTGCAAACCTGATAGAACGACTTAAAGAGCCAGAAGCACTCTGGTAAGGATTTAAGGCAGCTGTAGTTAAGGCAACAGCGTGAAATCCTCGATCCTAAAGAAAGGAGAATTAGCAGATAGCTGCTCAAGCTTCAGAAGCCATAGACCTCGGTGAGGACAATAGCGAAGTGCTGGGGAGGATCCAGGCAGAGTTCAAAGAGCACGGGGAAGGAAATCAGAGATAATCTGCCCCAGCATAGGCCTTCTTCACTTGCGGAAGCAGAGATGGATGATTCTTTCAGGAAAAGGGACGGCAAGACGTCATTCTCAATGCTTCATTGCTGATGTAGTATATTAAGTAGACACGGCTTGAGCCGTTTAAGATCGCAGTGAGGCAGAACACTGAGGCACTGCTAAAGATATGACAGCAGGCTCATATCACTCGGCACTCAAATCGGCCACAGATAAAGTTCGCAATTCCAATTATGTACAGTTGAGCTCAACGCATGCGAAAGCAGCGTTGACGGGAAGATATGAGTGGAGGGAAGCTCTGCATCCGATCAGAGCTTGAATGATCAATATATGTTCACTTCTCATTACAGTAAAAGGCCCATAATGAGCATCCAGGGTCATGCACATGGCATTATCAGTGTGATGTAATTGGATGTGACTTGCAAGATGTGCACTATAAACATACCACTAATTCACACGAAACAATTAAATAAAAACGCCAAACTACATGATCACTTGGAAGTATTTATCGTTTTCTCAAGTACATCTATCATTCACCCAGCCTGCATTGATGAAGTTACAAATGCAACTCTCATCCCCTTCATAGGAAAACATTCTTTCTCCATGCAGCACGTTCAGAATGAAGCTCACACCTGTGCCACAACTCTGGAAAGAATCACTTATTTCTTATAAAATAACTCTGTACAAGCAACTTGTAAAAAGCTTCAACTTGTTATTTTTTTTTGTTTCAGGGTTGCTGAATGAGATCTCAACCCAGCAGTCTAAAATTTATTCCATAAGCAACAAAATATAGGCAAGGGGTTGATTTAGAATTTTGGCTGCATTTTAATAATAAACATTTGCCGGGTGCAATCAAATTCCAATGAGTACAATTTTATCACCGCTTTCCACAATTATAGAACTTAAAGTCTTGGAAGGAAAAAAGATTCGGAAGGAAAAATAACTGCTCTGTAGGCCATACCCTTGCAACGCGCAAAACAAAATGAGGTTCTAACACCAGACATGACAAAGTGGTCATACACTCGACGTGGTGTGCCACAATCTACCGCAGTACAAACACAAGCTGAAAGGTAAACAAGCTAAAACAAATACCCAGTGTTTTGCCAAAAAGCTAGGGAGACAAATCAAACCACCATTTGAAAACCAAAAGACGCATCTTCATCTGAGCACTTGCCTGAGTGAGACCACTGATATTATTCCTGGTACAACTGGCACAAATAAATACAACAGCAGTTGGCGACGGGTGATGGGACTTCGCCAAAACTCTCGGGGCGCTACTCGATGAGTTTCTTGGCCTTGAAGAAGCGGCGCAGGTAGAGCACTTGCCAGGTAGCGAGCCCCACCAAGCAGCACATGGAGAAGAGGCTGAAGTACAGCACGCGAGAGTTGGTCGACTCTGCAGAGGGAAAAGCGTACAACGCAAGACAGAAACCTTCACGCGAGACCCTCAACAACATATCCACATGTCCCTACTGCGTAGGTTTTTGTGGTTGTGCTGTACAGATTTCGGTTGTTTGACACGGCAGCCAACTTTTAACTCCACGTGCAGAGGATCACCATGCTGAACATGTGGTACTACCACGTGACTGACATAAAATAGTCTTATGTCACGATTAACACATTGTTCCTATTTGTTTGACTTTTGACAAAAATGTGACAAGCTGAACATTTGCGAAAGGGAAGAAATTCAAAGTTAATTTTTTGGGCTTCGTAACAAAATAGATCCATTTATCCAAAGTGGATGAAAGCATCCCGTAGACTGTGTTGTTTGAGCATACTTCAGCACACTGGTCAGTGCGTGATGGTGAAGAGGAATGCCCAGGATCGGTTCTGATACAGGTGTTCCTTGATTTACGAAAGGGATGTTCTTCGAAAAACACGTGCAAAACGAAATGTCGTAAATGGAAAAGGCTTTTCCCATAAATTTAATTATAAAAATGTAGTTTATGTTCCGGACAGTCATTCTAACTCTACCCCTAACCTAAAATAAACACCTGTAAATCACTTTCCACAAATTTATAGAGAGGATAAATATTTAAACAATTGAATAATTAATCATTTAAAAAATAATTAACCTTTTTGGGGGAACTCACCCAAAGATCTGCATTTTGGAATGTCTAGAAAGGTGATGTGGAGGTGTTTCTGTTGCACTGCAGGGATACAACGACACTGTCGAGGAAAGATGACGCAGCCTCCCGGGTGCTTCTTGTTTGACGCTTGCCATGCGAAATTTCGTGAATGCAGAAATTCGATTTCGCTCATTGAAAAGTGTCCAAAATGTGTTAATTGCATTCATGCGAGATCTCGTAATCCTGTATTACTCGTAACTGGTGTTAGCCATGGCCAGGAACTGAACCCAAGTACTGAGACAAGTGTTAAACTTCAATCATCGCATCTACAATACCAGATTTATGAATCATATCCACGCGTCTAATCTGTATACATGCATCTCTGTGCACAGAAATCAGACCATTCCACCAATTTCAGTGAACGAGTCGTCAATTGAAAGCTTGTAACATGCCCTTCATGCAAATGAGTTAAACAAGATCTGGAACAATTAGTCGATTAAGTAGTGGATTATTTCATGCATATTTGCAAGACTGTTTTTTTGTCATTAAGTACTAGGTCCCCTTTACAAGAAGCAGCCCGTCCAAACCGTTGTTTGGGCGCGGGCATGATCTGGGAGACAGACCAGTACTCTTAGGTTTTTTCGGTAAAGTCACGTAGGTGAAAAAAATATTAGAAATAATAATAGAAATACAATAATAAATCACGACGTTTCGGAGGCAACACAAGTCTCCGTCATCAGGTGGGACCGTCACAGCTAGATTTACTGTATCAAGTGAGGCAGAATTCCAAGAAACAAGCTCTTAAATACAAGTTATAAAAAAATATTACCAACGTGACTTTACCGAAAAAACCTAAGAGTATGAATCCTTGCAGTCACGAAAGCTTCAAATATAGACAGACCAGTGTACAGCACCGATCTTCTCTCACCGTTTGTGTCCCGCATCTCCTCCTCACGGGCTTTCATGTAGGCAAAGTCGTTGACAATTGACTCGGACAGATCCTCTAGTCGCCGCAGCTCCACCTCCAGTGGTTTGAGCTTCTCCGCCTTGGCAATCTGATCATAATCACCATCAGATAGCTCTTCAGGTCATTGACATCTCGAAGCCCATGCAAGATTGTTTTAGCGATTGAACCAAATGTCCAATATTCATAAACACATCATCCATTTACTGTAGAAATGAACATTACATTTAATGAAATGAAAAAAAACGTTATTCACAATTCCACATTCAAGTGTTTACTCATATATCAAAAGCATAAGAATTGTCTTTAATTGTTTAAATGGTGTAACCTACAAAACACTGTTGAGGAAGAAAAGGAGAAACCACTGTAATGACCCTTGTCGAATAAAGGTGCAAAGACTTGAGTTAAGTGGGGCATTGTGATGTGACTATGGGCGGTGGAATGAGATGGGAGGGAGCTTTAACCTTGGACCTGCCCTTGTGCAGAGAACTCGAGAGGTGCATTATTGTCTACCCCATATTGAACACATTCATGTTGAACTTCTTTCGCACCATACGTAGCCAACCGTGCTAATCGGGGGAAGGACAACAAACTCAACACAAAAATCAGTTCTGAGCAGACGAGACAAATTTGGAGTGAACTTACATCCTCATAGTTCTTGGCCTCCACCCCATGTTTGGTGTTGAGCGTCACAAACTGATCAGGGACTCTTCCAATTCCTGGGAAACGTTAAGTGAAACACAAGAGGTTATGACCGTGCAGTAGAGTTGTTTAGAGGCAACTGCAGAGATTAACATATCAGTGCACTTGGCAGCGAGCTGGCCATTAAGTTTTGACTCAAACACTAGCCACTTGGGTGAAGCGAGTTCAGCACCGACTCGTGTTCATTGAATATTAAACTCTTGGTTTTGACATTTATGGAGGTGGCTGGGTGACCCAAGAGGTCCAATTGTTGAGTTGGTTCTGTTGAGATTCTGAATTCAATTTCAACCTCCTGTTATTAAAGTGGATTTTCAAGTCTAATGAGTTGAAGCCTGGTCACCAATGAATGCGTTAAAAAAAATGTTTTACAGATTTTAGTTCTGCACTTAATTTGTGTACACTTAAAAACCTGAAAATGTAAAAAAATGTTCGTCATGAGATGAACAGTATTGCTTTAAACAAGGCTTGTGGGCAAGTCCTGCCCCCTACTTTGTGGGCCAGAGATCTCAATAGTAGCTCTGTGGTATCAGTTTATATGGACCGTTCTCTAACAGGAAAGGTTGCGGTGCTCTGAAAGAGATAAAAACAAATACTGTGTTTCATGACATGGTGTCAATAGCACAACTGGCATTAAACTGGGGAAACATTACGTAACATAAATATATAGTTTGCAATTAATAGTAAACATATCGTACAAGAACAAAAAAGTGAATGTGGGACAAGACTTACAAATGTCTTACCCATTGGAAGAAAGCTCGCAAAGCAGATCTCAAACATGTCATAATCGTCAGTTGTAAAGGCAAACTTTCCCTTGGAAGCATCCTCTTTTGAGTAAAGAATGTGCCCTGAAGAGTCGGTGACCTGCCAATAGAAAAGTTAGAGATGTCACAATGAGCAAAAAATTTAAACAAAAGCATGTTTGTGTTTCATCATGATGTAAGAACACTGTAGTGAAAGACGTTTCTCAAACATCGGCCACTCTTAGTGCAACATGAAATGGCCCCCAGGATTATCGATGTTGAAATGAATCTAAATTATAATCAATAACCATCCGGATAAGCCGTACCACTCGACTCGAGCGCTGGAGAATACACGTGTCATTATTGACTCATGCTTCCCACCATCTCAGGGGCAAACCACTCAACACTTTGTAACAATACACAGAGCAATTCCACAAGTGGACGAACTTGCGACATTAAGAACATTAAAATCTTACGCATAGACTAAATAAACAAATTAACAAGACGTATTAGGAAATGTTTCCCTAAACCCAACTCGTCAAACAACTTATAACACCAGATGGGGGCACAATGAGTGACGCA
This sequence comes from Entosphenus tridentatus, assembly GCA_014621495.2. Classification (NCBI taxonomy): domain Eukaryota; kingdom Metazoa; phylum Chordata; class Hyperoartia; order Petromyzontiformes; family Petromyzontidae; genus Entosphenus; species Entosphenus tridentatus. The sequence continues at coordinate 8,077,429 of CM025629.2, forward strand.
ATGGTCGGTATTCAAGCCTTTAGGTTTCCTAACGCCATACTGTAGAGTTCCCATCTCTGACTGGAGTAACCTGTTCTTTGCTTTGAAGAGCCGATCCCAAAAATCGTTAGTCTACCACACACGTTTAAACACCATTGCAAAGGCAGTCTCTCGTGTGTTCTTCGGCACATGTTACAGCCCTTTTGTCAATCCACTGCTGGATGATGACATCCATACGCAGGGTGGGGCATGGCGGTCATTTGACCATACTTCACCATGCTCGTCATTCCAAGTTCACGACTCCCTCTGTTCAAGCCCCAGGCTTATGACTTCATCTGTATGGGCAATAATCAACTCCAATGTTTATGTATGTAAAGCATGTTAATATGCAGTTGGACGCCGTATAAACCCGCATTACAATTGTACTAGAACGCTAAGAACGTGAATCCATCACTTTTTGTAAACTATAAAGCGGATAAGCGGCGGGGCGCGCATCACAGCTTCCCATTGGTCAAAGCCGAGAGCGCATGATCTCTCCAGCCATTCACAGACGCCGGTGCGCGCCGCCGCGCTTGTGCAGACTGGGAAATCCAAAATAGGAGAGCAACATCTCCATGTTTGACCTGTAAGAAAGCAGTCATCTTTTGTTTGGGATCGCACCACACACACGAAGGTGAATTACACAACTTTAAACGTGTCAGAAAAGGTGGCCTTGGGATGGACACGTGGCGGCCTCAATGAATGATGGCCGGTGCTCGAGATTGATGAACGACGGGGGAGTGGCAGCCGAGGAACGTGGAGTGCGAGAGACACGTCCAAAGCGGAAATTGGGGATTTGAAAGGATCTCGTGTGTGCAGGGTGTTGTTATGTATTAACACCGTGACGGCTGCTGGCTTGGAGACGCATTCATCCAGCAGCGCATTTGAACATGTGGGCGGTGGCAGTGGATACTCCGAAAAACGTAATCAGGAGCAGACCTGGGACCAATGGCATCTGTAATGTTGCCACTCAATGGGTCACCATCGCAGTGTAAATGTAATGTCTGCTAATGACGCTGCAACAGACTAAGAATTGACTCCAGCTGTGATCAAGTGAAGCACATGGAGGCTGCCAGGACACCTCATGCAATTGACACAATTCCGGTCAAGTTAACCGTCCAGTTACTCCTCTCTTCAAATTCACTTTAAAAACTATACTGAAGCCTACCGAGCTTCAGACTGTAAATTATTTATATTCCATCAGTTAAGCTCAAGCCAATGCTGGACGAAGGCCTCCGCAAGCCGCTGCCATGCGGTGATCCACCGAGCACCTGCACATTTCTTTCGCACCGTACGTAGCCAACCTTGCAAATCGGTGGCTGCGTATTCTGTGGGGGGGGGGAGTGGGGAGATTTCCCGTAATCTCTGGCGCGTTCCGTCTCTCCCTAGTCCCGATCGAGGCCTCACCCCCCCCCAGCCCACCGCCTTCTCCACCTCGCCCCAAACTCTCGCTACCTTCAAGTCGGCCTTGACGTTGGGCTGCTCCGAGACGTCGTACTCGCCCGTGACGAGCACGTCCTTGTGGATCTCCTCCTTGAGGCACTTGCGCGAGTTGGCGGGCAGGTAGAAGGAGATGGCGGCGACGTCGGCGAGCTCCACGCTCAGCACGAGCAGCAGCAGCAGCAGCGAGAACGAGCGCGGCGCCGCCATCGCTCGCCTCCTTCACGAGCTGACGTGGCGCGCTCGCGACCCGCCGCTTCCTCTCTACGTCACCCGAATCGTTGTGACACAAAACAACAACTACATTTATAACTTTCTTAAAAGACGTTTAAACGCGTGTAAGGGGTGTGAGATTGGAGTTATCGTTATGTAAAACTAAAAAATTGACGGTTCTTAAATGTTATTTTTTTTTTATAAACGTGAAGGGGGTTTAACTTCCGGGGTGAGAGGTCTTCACGCCCTGCCCACTCACCCCCCCCAACAGCCCCACCCCTACCCCGGGCAGCCCACGTGCGGGGGTCGATTCAACCACCGCCACGATTCCACTTACTTGGTTCGATTCCCGCGCAAATAACGAAACTTAAGAATTTACCTTTGACTGTCTCCTTCGTACTGTCCGTCCAGTTTTGTTGTCGCATTCGTTCTTTCGCCCGCGATGTCACCAAATACGCATATTCGTACTCGTCCCAGACGATAGGTTCACCCCCCGCACGAATCGATTCACCGATCTACACGTCCATTTGCATCGATTATTATTGAATCGACAGTGCGCGTTTGACCCTTCCGGGACGAACGCGGGGTTCTTCTCAATTAAGAGTTGACTTTAGCCACTCAACCCTTTAGCCACTCGACCCTTTAGCCACTCGACCATTTAACCACTCGACCCTTTAACCACTCGACCCTTTAACCACTCGACCCTTTGGCCACTCGACCCTTTGGCCACTCGACCCTTTAGCCACTCAACCCTTTAGCCACTCAACCCTTTAGCCACTCAACCCTTTAGCCACTCAACCCTTTAGCCACTCAACCATTTGGCCTCCTCGCGTCCGTAGACACCCCGTGCCCTTCGGCTGCGACGGTCAGTGGACGTCGCCTCGAGCTGTATAATAGGAGGCTGTAGTAGGAGTAGTAGTAGTATCGCCCCCCACCCCGAGCCAAGGACATGTTCATCACTACGGCCAACTGTGAGTTGCGGGTCGCGATCCTCTCACGTGCTGCCCCGTGCCTTGTTCACTCCACTGCTGGATGAGGGCCTGGGGGTGGTCGTCCGGCCCGTGCTTCACCGCGGCGGTCCGTGTGGGAGTGGTGAAGGAGGGCGGCATAGACGTGTGGGCGGTAGTAGAAAGTGCAGGTTCGGTACAATGTGTGTTAGCTTAACACGTAGTAAGGCCAATATCCACAGTAGAGGGTTTTTTTTGGGTTAAATCGCGTAAATATAAATGTGTCGTAAAGCCCGCCACCACCCGACACAGCCAATTAGTAAGGTGGCGTAAACAGAACACGCCAATGCGTTACTAGTGCAGCACACCGTGTGTTGGAGAGTACATCCACAATGTTTACAATTAGATTTTTCGATTTAAAGCTTTCGTGACTGCAGGGATTCATCTTCTTGGTTCTTTCGGTAAAGCCACGTAGAATGGAAATAATAAAGTAATAAAAATAAAACATAAAATAATGATTCTGTTTTCTTTTTATTATTTACAATTTGAGTCAGACGTTTCGCGAGCACACCTTACTAATTGGCTGCCGGGTGGTGGCGGGTTCAGCGACGCTTTTATATTTACGCGATCTAACCCAAAACACCCTCTCAGGGACATTCCATGTTGCTGCCCTGACCTCTCGTGTCGCCGCGTGGTGTGGTCCAAAGCGCAACCTTGCAGTGCTTTGATTCTCAGTGATGAGGAGGAGGAGGAGGACGAGCCGGTGACTTTGTAGCTGGCCCAGTTGAAAGATTTGTGGATGGAAAGACAAGTAGCTCACAATGCTCCTTGCTGCTTCTTTCCGTAAAGTCACGTTTGTATAAAATAAAATAAATTACCGAAAGAACCAAAGAGTATGGATTCCATGCGGTCACGAAAACCTCAAATCCAGATTGAACTACTTCGAAATGGTGAAGGGGTCTCTGGCCGTTTTTTGGGGGGGCGGAATAACCTCGCGAGCTTGAACCAGCTTAACCCACCAGGCCTCCCGCCGATGACCCGAACCACAATAGCCATGAAAATGCCAGATGTATCTCTCTTAATTCTTACCCCGAACACACACCGGCACTTTGGCAGGACCCCTTGCTCTTAGTGCCCGCCGCCCGCTAATGTGCATCTTCTTGTCCTTCTCTCTTGCAGTGGCGAAAGCAAAATCCAAGTGAGAGACACCGCCTCTACCGCCACCAGCACCATCTCCGTGTCCACCACCTCCGCTATATCCACCACCACTTGTATCTCCACCATCCCCACTGTGACCACCACCGCCATTGTAACCACGCCTAGCGCCATGACCACCGCCGTGGCTAACACCTCCTCTCCCACCGCCACCACCTTGTCCATCTCCAACGTGTCCACTACTTTCACCGTCACCTTGCACGAACACCGCACACCATGTCCGTTATCCGCTCACATTGAATGCACGCCACAGACGTGTGTACGTGCGAGTCTTATGCATTGTGCACATGGGTAGAGGAGGCCAGGGCTCAGCCCCAGTGGGTTCTTGTGGTTACATCAGATCTATTCTGGACTGACCTGCCCATACTGAACATCTGTAAAAAGAGCTTCATAACTCATCGGATTCCTCCAGTCTAAGTAAATATTCTGATTCAGACTTGATTATTAGAATGGGGCTCGCTTTGGAGTTTTGCCACGAGAGACCACTGGGCAAAGGGGCTCAATTGGGGGCCATGCCAGGAGCAACCCGAGGGGTAAAGTGCAAAGGGTGGATGCCACTACGTGCTGTCTGGGTGTGTGCTCCACACTTACGTTGATTGCAGTGTTCGTGAGCTCGATCGCAAGGCTGGGGGCAACCTTCTCATGGCCAATGAACAACTATTCGAGATTCAGCTGAATATGATTTAACCATGTGTGCATGCAGGATGGTGCTGGTGCAGATGTTGAGCGCTGCCGGCACCGGCTACTGCTTCAATGCCAAGAGGAATCGTCTCGCTGAGAAGATGGTGATGCGCAAGAATGACCCCGTCGGTAATTTACAGCCCAGTTCACCCACACCGTGACTTACACCCTGACCCATACCATGGCCCACACTGTGAGTCACACCACAACCCACACCATGACCCACACCGTGACCCATATTGTGACCCATACTGCGACCCACTCTGTGACTCGCACCGCAACCCACACCACGACCCGCACCATGACCCGCACCATGACCCGCACCGTGATCTATACTGTGACCCGTATCACAGCACCCACCATGACCCACACCGCCACTCACACCATGGCACACTATTCCTCACGGGTTGACGCACACCATGTCACACACCGTGGTTTACACCACGACCCACAAGATGGCCAACACCACCACACACAAGATAACATGCACCACGACCTGCAATACAACCTACATCATGACCCACACCACTTTCCCACTACACCCCACACTACAACCCACACTGTGACCAACACTATAACTCACCATGAACCACACCACAACCTGCACGACAACTCACACTACCACATACACCGTGACCCACACTGAGATCCTCACTGTGACACACTCTGTGACTCACACTATAGCCCACGCTGTGACCCACACAGTGACCCACACTGACCCACACTGTGATTTACTGGGCCAACAGTCTGGATAGAACCCTCCTAAAAAGCAAGGCCTCCCAGCTAACTAACATACGGCTGTTAAAAAAACAATAGTATCCAAAGTGTCTGCTTCCTCTAACAAACCACAGGTAGTGATCATCCCTATTGGTGTCTCTGAGCCATTTGGATAGAATACAACATTTCCATGGTGGGAGCCAGTTCATCCTAATAGCGGTAATGCGGGCCCAGTGTGTTTATGCGGTGACCTCAAGACGCCCGTGTTGTGCTGTGATGCAGCATTCATGGCAGCGCTCTTTCGGCGCCCGGGGCTAATGCACCCCCAACCGTGCGGGCTTCCGTCGCCAATTCCGCGATTCCTCGAAAGTGCCTCCCCTCCCACGCCCCCCCGGGTCGTGTGACCGCACACGCCGGGTTAACGCTTTCGTAGCTGTGCGCTAGTGGGGCGGGACTTGGCCAATGGTTGTAATGTAATTAGCAGTAATTTGTGGCGAAGTCAATCGTCGTTGTCCTGTGGAGAGGCTCACCCCCGCCGTTGGAATGTATAATTTCTACCACTGGCTCAGGGCTGTAAACAGAAGATGAGTGGCACCTCATTGCTTATTTTAAGTAACAAATCACTTTGAGGTTTTTCTTTTTATGTACGCACGCATTATATTAGAACGCACTCTCCACTATTCTTTGACATGCGGTTTTGTATTAGGCATCGGTCACACCTTTGAGCGGACGATTACTAATCTGGTTGTTGTTATTCTTAGAATGCCGAGCCTGGACCGGAGGTGGGGCTGAGTGGGGCTTGCTGAGTCACTGCGGCGCTCACTTTACCTTGTAATTGCGTTGGGTGGACAGCGTTCATTTCTCTCCCCTTGCCCCCCCCCCCCCACCTTTGCCCCCCCCCCCCTCTCTACGCCATCTCTCCACCCGCTCGCAGTCAATCAGCACGTCCTGTTTTTCGAGAAGAAGAAGATACGATCAATTTAGAAGAGGAGCGGAGTGGACGGAAGCATTCAAATTCAAATGCACACCCACCGTGCAAAACGTTAGCCACCACAGAGGTCACACACACACACACGTAACAACAGGCTGCAAGGCCAACCTTCTCATCCTCTTATGCATTGAACGATAGCATCGATTAGTTCACTGGTAGTATCCGTTCTTCTGTTAACGATACACGCGTTAAAACTTGATTATGTTGCTTCGTGTTTGGTGTATGTTTGGGTACCCATAAACCCTGCAGCCACGAGAGGACAGCACATTTACCACAACGGGGAGGAAGAAATAACATCGATATGACCTTTTACCCAAATTGCGACGTGAATTTCCTTTCATCTACCCGTGTACACATTCAACTGTTTCCCATTCCCACACCGCTCATTTACCATCGCCGCGGACGTCTGCACAACCACCGAAATCAACGCTGTGCTCCACTGACTTCATCGTCATCAGCCATGGTCGAGTCACTGTTGGATGGATGTAGGCTTCCCCAAGCCACCATCGTGTCTCACGGTCCTGGGAAGCATCTGCACACGAGCCGATTACAACGCCTCCATCTTCTTGTAGGATGACCTGCCTGGCTGGCAAACCATCGTCAGTCTCAACCAACGACCAACATCACTTTGCATGAACCTGTCCTGTTCCAGCCGACGCCACCGTTCATCTCACGGTCAATATCACGTCTCTTGCGTTCTCTCGTGTGTTTCCATCGGTGTGTTCACAGTTCATCTTATCGCATCTGTATTTATAACCGTGAGTTTTGTGTTTATTGTTTTAATGAGCCCAAGGAAGTGCAGCCTGAGCCAATGTCCACCACACAAATCCGTGTATAAAGGAATATAGGCTTCACGTTATGAGGCTCGCACAGAGACCGAGTGGAAAGTCAATATACCCTTGTCTTAAGAGCTATCGTGACTCATAGGTAATGGGGTATAGCGACTTCCTGCCCACTGTACATAAACAGAGCTCACGCTTGTATGTACAATAATAAACGTGACACATGATTGCCGGTCGTGTTTTATGCGAGAACGTGATGCATGTAACGTATGGACGTGACGACAAGCGCGCAGCAGCCGCTATTCACGATGTGTCGGTGACCTCGCCACTGCTTGTGCCAGGCTGGATGCACTACTTCCATGTCGCGTTAAGTGTCGAAGGCTCGCTGTGGGAAGGGAACGGTAGACACTCAGGTGTCTTTCGGTTGACTGAGATGACGGACCCAACAGATGTCCTCCCCAATGTACCAACTTTCTGCGTCTTGTCCGCCCGGCGCTCTGCTGTTGCTGGAGGGCGACTGCCTCAAACTTCCCAGTTAGCGTGCGACCTTTAACACATTCCTGCGGAGGGAGCTGGTAGGAGCGTTGGGTTGCTCGGTCAATGGCCAGGGTCAACGGCGGCGTGGTGTATTCCGCAAATATGCCCGATTGTGAGGGCGGGCACAAGCCGGCGTGAGTAGGTTAAACGTTGAGTTTTATAAGGGCACCACGGGGTGACCAGCCCCTCCCCACCCAGCCCACCCCTCCCACCACCCACCCCACCCAGCCCCACCCCTCCCACCCCCCACCCCTCTCCACCAAGCCCCTCCCTGCACGACGGACGGACACAATAATCCCCTGTGGGCTGGTGTAACCAGGAGGTTCCTACCAGTATGAACCTCCATCGAGGCCGATCTTAACATCGCTGGTTATCGGTCGTAGGGCAAGGGATGTATTTGCAAAGGAAATAAGACTACGGATTCACAGTCCGAGCTGCCGGTCCAGCCCCAGTGCTACTGACCCCATCTCTCCATTTCTGACCTCCTTGTCCTCCCCTTGCCCCCTCATCAATCGCCTGGCCCTCCCTCCCAGTGGGTGCGTCCTCTGACTTCGTCGACGCTATTCGGTCAACATAACACGTTGTTTAATCCAACGTCGAAATAGTCACATCCTGTACGCACCGAAGCCATTCAACAAAGAGCGAGACCTCCCATCTTAATTCCCTCCCCCCTCATCCGAAGTGTACGTTCCACTCCATCAGTCCTGTGTTGCTAACAACTCTTGTACCATCGAGGCCACGGCATACTTGGTCCATGATATTTCATTACAACTACACACATCGCATGCACGTACTAAACGGTACACGCACAATACAGTACACGCACTAAAAGCGCACAGAAGGACAAAGATCCCCCACGCCCGACCGCCCTTGTCTCCCTCGTGGCGATGTTTACAGATTGCGCCACGTGCTCCTGTTGTGGCCGAGTCGACCTAGGGGAGGCCCAGGACCAGCACACACCGACACATTACACACGCACGGCCGAGACGCTCTCGGGGAGAGATGTGCGTGGACGCACTTAACCTTTTGCCGCGATGCGCTGAGAGGCGCTTGTCATAAGCAGGAAGCCGGCGAGCTGCGTGTTCTTATTACGCGAAAAATAATGCGGGTCTCTCTCTCCCGCTTTCCCGTCTCTTATCCTCATCCTTGTTGCCTCTCCTCCCTCCTCGCTCGCCTCCATCTCTCGCGCCTCTCACAAGAATCTAGCATCACAAAGGCACGCAGTGAGGACACGCTTGGGATAGGGAACGTCCGGCCCGTAAAATCATGTTGGTGTGGCCCTGCCAAGGCAACCGCAGGCGGGACTCGAAATTCAATAAATCTATGAGCAAACCTGGAAAAGCAGTTGCGAGTAGCAGCAACATCATCAATACCCAGCTAACATCACACGCCTCGCCAAAGAGAAGCAGTTCCAGCCATCACATTAGGGTGAGTTAATGAAATGTTTGACCAAATAAAACGGGCTAATTTTTAAGTTGATAATTTTGTATGGCCCGCGAAAGATGTTATAAATATCCAAATGGCCCTTGGCAGAGAAAAGGTTCCCTACTCCTGGTATAGAGGAACGATATATCAAATGGCTTCGCCACTGGTTGCAGAGGTTCATAGTGTGGAGGGTATTCACCGTACACACGGCGCTCCGTCTGCTCTACGCTGCACGTAACATACCCCGTGATGTTCGAAAAAAAAAGATTGCATTGTGTGTCGTGGTCCAAATTTTCCACATTTAAAACACATTCCTGCGGAGGGAGCTGGTAGGAACGTTGGTTTGCTCGGTCAATGGCCAGTGTCAACCGCGGCGTGGTGTATTCCGCAAATATGCCCGACTGTGAGGGCGGGCACAAGCCGGCGTGAGTAGGTGAAACGTTGAGTTTTATAAGGGCACCACGGGGTGACCAGCCCCTCCCCTC
>CM025629.2:8093800-8111516 GCA_014621495.2 Entosphenus tridentatus
TAGTGGTGAGTGTACTAGTGGTGAGTGCAGTGGTGGTGTGTCTATTTGTTCATGTTTCTCCCTTGTGATGGGACTTTGTCGCATGAACGTTGAGATTTATAAGGGCACGGGATGACCAATAAGGTCTGAATTGGTCTGTAATAAGGTAGGCCCTGATAAGGGGTTGACAGGTATCCAAACCGGTCACTGACTCAAGCTTAGTCCCGCTTAGCTTCCGGGATCCGACCAGATAGGACGCAATTCGAGTGGTTTGGTCCGAGGCGGCTCGTGGTAAGACTGTGAAGTGTGATGAAGTGTGATCCGGAAGGAAAGCCTCGCTGAGTCTGAAGACTACATTTCCTGCTAACATTGAGATGCTTGGCTATGAACTCCATTTTGGGAGGAAGTCAGAGAACCCGGAGAAAATCCACGACGCTTTCTTTACACGAGGGCCGTGACACTCATCCTTACGCACGCGTGTTTTCCCAAACCTATTTGCTTTACTGCCATCGCCGTCTCCTGGCTGCCTCGCACCCCAGCACGTCTGGAAGTTTGACAAATCTCTTCGTGATCCACCAACCCTTGTTGAAGAGGCAGGGCTTGGACTCCCCCCCCCCACCCGCCCTCCCGGCCACCCGTCTCCGCGAGGTTCAGGAAACATCACTCACATTCCACGCCAGATTCGACGACACATTTTGCATCCTGAATTTGCCTTCTGCCATATCCAGTGGTAACGATACAGATCTACTGATATCTCCCAGGGCTCTATACACGCGTGTTGGGCTTGGGGTTAGGGGTTAGTCATGGGGAAAATTTGTCATATTTTGCAAAATAAGTGAATGTTCGAGTTTAATGTAATTTCTGGAAAATGTCTTCAGTAAAACTAATTTGATATATTTATATGTTTCTGAATGTCAATTTCAGAAAACATTCTGAATCTACTGAAAATACTGTATATCACTTACATGTGTTTGATTCCGATCCACCTTCAATAGTCGCCCTCGGTATACACATTCTGCTGTTTTGTATGTACCGTAGTTATATCTCACCAATTGTTGTTTGAGTTTGGTTCAGTGACTGTCTTCTAAATGACGGCAGCTCTTCTCGTGTTTCAGAGTCCTACATGCAGCAGTGCTTGAAAAAAGGCAGTACGCAGTGCTTCAGTACAGCTGAGCTTAATAATGTGCGATGAAGATGGGTCATTTCTCGAAACGTCGCTTATTTTTGTAGTACGGAGTTAGAATGATGGCTTTAATCTAAGTTGTCTTGTGGTTGTTGTTGTTGTTTGACTTGCATCCCACTGGGATTTTTGCACAGCGTTGGTGTACGGGGCTTTTTTTCTGGAAGACTTTGCAGTTTTTTCCTGAATTTTTCTGTTTGCGCATAGTCACTTGAAGATGTTTTCTTGTTCATGTTTTTGCTTTTTGTTTGTTGCGGTTGCACCCGATTTAAGAGCGGAATGGCTCACAGGGATATACCAAATAAATGAAACTGAATTTTTGTTTATTTAAAAATGTATGGCCTTGTTATTGACGAACGTGTTGAGTTGTTTTTGTTACCACTGCCAACGCATCACCAAATAATGTGATTAATTATCAAGGCAGCGTATCAATGTAAGTGATGAAGAGGGTTTTCAATCAGTGCAGAAGCTGTCAGCCCTGATAGTGTTCAGAAAGAAAAATGGTTCACAAAACCCCTCGGCAGATGACCTTGAATTGGTGTATTACTTACTTACATGGTAAAACTAAAAATAAGTTGTTGTTTAGTCACTTATTACATACTCGTTGGTTCTTTCGGTAAAGTCACGTAGGTAGAAATGAAATACAATAAAACAAATCACGACGTTTCGATCGCAACACAAGCGATCTTCATCAGGTGAGACAACCACAGCAAGAAAATGCTGAAGTAGGCGAGAAAGCTGCCGTGGCAAGAGGTAATATAGGTAAGAAATGGGGGAAGAGGCAAGGGGAGAGAAAGAGAGATGAGGTGTGGGGTAGCAATGATGTACAACCAATAATTAATTTAGATTAATAGATGTACCCGCACTGACCAGCGTGGTGAACTGTGGTCAAGCAACCCCCCATAAACGAGACAGCGTGAGGCCTTCATCCAGCAGTGAATTGACAAAGGGATGAAACATGCCGTTATTAGTCTATATTGGTATTGTTATCAGGAGCAGTAATAATAATTACATACGGTATGTCTCCGTAATATGGCAATCCATGACCCTGCTTTCCCATGAATGCCTCACTGAGTCTCAATACTCGCTTTCAAGAGGGTCAAGCCACGTGTTCGCAAATTAGCCATTTGGCCTGTTCAATGTTCACCATCGTAACGTTTGGCCAATACCAGTTACGTGGAATCGCTTGTTTTAGCGATGGGGGGAAACGGGAGCATCCGAAGAAGCCGCACGCACGATAGGGGGAGAGAACAGACAAATCTCCATGAGGTTATACCTAATAGGGTTATACCTAATAGGGTTATACTTAATAAATGAAACTGAAAAACTGAAACCTCCTTACGGAAAAGCACCCGAGTCGGAAATGGAACCATGAGTCGTCTTGCTGCGAGGCGAGCACATTGCCTCTGCACTGCCACTATCCTGCCGCCCACTAATCTCGATATTTTACAGCTCTCTCATCTCTCATCTCTCTCTGCTTTATCTCCTTTCGTCTGCGTGGGCCAAATTCTCTCCCCCCCCCCCCCCCCAATTTCCCCTCCCCCATACCACTCAAAGTGCCTTTCGCGGGTCACATCTGCGGGCTATTGTTGATGCTCGTGACGCTGGTTGTCACCGCGCGTGTTTCAACTCTGGGGGCTTTAACTGGAATGGTCACATGGGGGAGTCCGTTGGTCGGGGCGCCGGAAACGTGAAGAAGCGGAGATAATTTTGTCGGTTTCCCAATTATTCACAGCGGCGCAAAATCCCACGCAGAAGCCGCCTTCCCATTATTGCGGCGGATGAAGATGTATTGATGTGATTTAAATTTTACTTTTTTCAATTTTGATCGGTCATATGCGTGTCTTTTTGTTCCTTCTAAATTTGGAATGCAGCTGCACGGTGGGCAGCAAAGGGCAGAGCTGCCCAATCGTGTTCAGTTTCCCGCACAATTAGTCAGGAGAGCCAGGTCCTATTTTTAACCGAGTGAGAACGCGTTCACGTCCATTGGGTTTTTTGTTTGACATAGAGGGGCCTGAGTGATAACACTGGTCAACAAAAAAAAAACGTTTTTTTCTGGCCTGGACTTTTGCAGCTGTTTTAGACTAATTTCAGGGTGCTGATTCCAAATCTGATCTCAAATTTGCTCTATCACATCATTTTTATGCTATCGGCATACCCCATTTTCATTGATTTTACCCGAAATTAACTCTGTCACTTATGAATGCAAGTTGTTGCGAGTCAGTGACTGCGTTAGTGTTAAAATATGGTGCTGTATTTTTAGGATAGTGTGTTTATAATATAATTTTATGTAGATATGCACATTTATTAAATATTTTTCTTCTGCAGTTTTTATTGAAAATGCAACATTTGATATCTCAAAAACCTGATGTGATCGACAAAAACTGATGCCAGATTTGGAATCAGCACCCCAAAATTACCTTAAACCCTTTGGAATACCTTATGCCAGAAAAAGTGTGTTGACCAGTGTTATCACTTGGGTTTAGTAACACACACACAAGTGTGCTCACGCATTCTCCCTTCTTTGACGTGGTTTCTCGTCGCTTACAGGAGACGTGAATGATTATCACTTTGTACAAGAGGCCCTTCCCACGTCGTGTGGGTCGTGGAGGGTCATTTGTCAGTGCCTCACCACTTTGGGCAGTGCGGGTTGGTGATGGTGGGGAGCATAGACGTGGGAGCATAGCACAGTACAATAATATAATTGTCTGCACTGCCATCTGCTGACAACGTAGTTCCATGAACCCGGATGAGGTGGTGAGGGTTAGTGGATAACGAAGAAATCTCTGAAGCTCACACACACGTTGAGATGCAACGTAGCCAGCAGAAAGCAAGTGGGCTTGTGCATTCGTTTGTGTAAAGCTTTGAGTGGCTACATATTCTTAAGTTTTTTCGGTAAAGTCACGTAGGTAAAAAATTAAAATTAAAATTTATAAAAGTAAAATAAAAATAAAATAAAAATCACGACGTTTCGGAGGCAACACAAGCTTCCGTCTTCAGGTGGAACGGTTACAGCCAAAATCACTCCTAAACGTCGTGATTTTTATTATTTTTATTTTACTTTTATTAATTAAAATGTTTTACTTGCGATGTTTTTTTCCAAAAAAACCTAAGAATATGAATCCTTGCAGTCACGAAAGCTTCAAATCTAGAACTTTGAGTGGCTATCCCCTCGTTATGCCTGCTGAGATTTGTATGGGGAGACTCAAATCCAAAAGTGGATTGATGAAAGCGCCGCACTTGTGCATACACGTACGACGTTTTGAGATATGGCCCTTCCCCAGAGTAACGTAGCTGGAAGAAAATTACTCTAAGCACATTGAGAGCACGGCGCAAGTTTCGCCCTGAGCATCATTTCAAGGCGCGACAGTTTGCATCAACGTGCTGTGAAGGTTGAACGCGATCCTCTCTGTGTGTGTGTGCTGGTTTACATTGTATAAATACTCTGTCTTCCTTTGTACCCTGTGCCCCTCCAGCCTCCTTAGGGCACCAGTGGCTAATGTTTACGCATAGCGATGGTTTAATTGTTATCGTTTCGATTTAAAGCTTTCGTGACCGCAGGGATTCATCTTCTTGGTTCGTTCGGTAAAGTCACGTAGAAGGGAAGTAATAAAATAATAAAAATAAAACATCATAAAAGAACCAAGAAGAAGAAGATGTTATCGTTTGTCACGCTGGGACAGGGAAACTTCATTCTAGATTTGAAGTTTTCGTGACTGCAAGGATCTATACTCTTTGGTTCTTTCGGTAAAGTCACGTAGGTGAAAAAAAATGATTTTTCACACCTGATGATGATTGCTTGTGTTGCAATCGAAACGTCGTGATTTTATTGATTTTTAACGGCAAAGTTTTTATTTATTTATTTACTCCGTGACATTACCGAGAGAACCAAAGAGTACAGAGAAACTTGTGTGTGATGCGGCTGCTATCGAGGATGGATTTCGTTTAGAGCAGTCAATCTTAACCTTTACTGCAGCCTTGCACCCCTTTGGTTCTCAATCATTAAAACAAACATATATAATGTTGATAAATACATAGGTTTAATGAAAAAAGTACTCACGTGCCCGTGCTTAATTTGTGTTTCGATTATTTACTTTCTAATGAAATCTGGCCATGTTTCTCACCCCCACGAAGGACATCTCACCCCCCCAGGAGTTGCGTGCACCCCACGTTAAGAACCGCTGGTGTAGAAGATACTCGGTCACATCCGATATGAGTGGGCGAGTAAAATATCTGTACCGGTTCTGATCGTGCCTACCACCTCCATCAACTCTCGCTCACCAGCATAGCGAAGTATGGCCAAATATCCCCCATGAGGCACACGGCAGGGGAAGGGGGATGCCTTCATCCAAAAGTGGTTTGAAACAAGATTGTGCATTATTATTTATTTTGCAGAGTGCCATCAAGTTTTTCCATTATATTGTAGTGACATCGTGGATGTCACTGTGTGGTGCCGGCCCGGGAGGGCCGTGGCGTGCGATGTTCCTACCGGGTGGGTTGCTGTGTGAGGCCGGCTCTAGCACGGCACGGCGTGCGATGGGTGTAGCACCAGCCCTAGCGGAGCTTGGTGAGCGCTGGGATAACGCGGGCACCACGCATAGCGTGCAGTGCGGCCTCTCACAAGGGGAAGCGGGAGAGTGTCAGCCCCGGGACAGGGTTGCCCCGGGACAGGGTTGCCCCGGGACATGGCACTCTGGTTGACCCCGTAGACACGTGATCCGGAGTATCCACAGAGAGGGCCCCCGGGGGGGGGGGGGGGGGGCTAGGGGGTGATCACATGTCCGGGGCGAGCTCTCGAGAGGGATCGAGAGGGAGCTGGAACGCTCGAGAAGGCCGAGGGAGGAGCCGGTCCCGCCCGGGAGGATATAAGGTGGGTCCCTGAGATGGACGGGGTCGCTTCGTTCTACAAGCTGGAAGCTCTACGTCTACAAGCTGGAAGCTCCACGTCTACAAGCTGGAAGCTCCACATCTGAACAGGCACCAACACGTGGCCGAGGACCCGAGTGAGGGTCCGACCCTTCGTAGCTGTAACTTCTGTGTGTAGTGTAGTTAGCTGGGTGGTCACCTCCCCAGGCTGTATCTGGTAAAGGGGCAGTTGCCCCTTTGTAAATACGTGCTTTGAATAAATGTGTTGCCTCTGAAGATTAACGTCTGTGACTCAGTTGGACTCACTACAATATCAATCACCAACTTGAACACTTTTTTTCGTTCAAAATGTATGCAGTGTCAATTCTGAAATGCTATTGTACGAAAGCGACACGTCACGGCTGGAAGGGACGATGTTCAAGAATGACAACGGAGTGGCAAACCTAGCAATGGGTCGCGTCTGAAAGCGCGCGAGCAGGTGGACGATGAAACGAGTTCGCGTGAAGGTGGACATTGTTACATCGCAGGCCCGTGAGAGCTGGCGACAGCTTGGAGGGGGCATTCATCTAGCGGTGGATTGGCCATGGCTGCTGCTGCTGCTGCTGATGATCAAACAGCAATGACATCTGGCCAGTAAACCACACGAAGCGATCACAGCAGTTGCAGCGGCCACAAAGCGACGCGGCGCATTCCAGCCTCGCGAGACATCGGGGATGACGCCTCCGAGCCTCGGTGGAGTCGACGCGGGTGACACACACGGGGAGAGGAATTCCTGACATCCTGTGAGTCGCACGGACGCCTCCATCTCCTCCGCCCCTCGTGCCCCACCACCTGCGCTGGCTTAACGCGGTGGCCGTGGGGGAAGAGAGAGCGGTGGCGCAGCGGTTAGCGCCCTGCGCTACGAACCCCGCGACCCGAGTTCGAGTCCCGCTCACGGCCAACGCCGGTGACCATTATCTGCAACCGGCCCTGGGTCGACTCAACCTCAAATGAGTATCTCGTGCGGTGTGTAAACATCGCCACTGAGGAGACAAAGGCGGCCAGGCTCGGTGCTGACCACCCACCCCCCTCGTGTGCCGTGCCGACCTTCATAGGTGCTCGCGAACAGCACTTGCCCCAACAGTCTGTCAAGGCTATACGCGGGATCTTTGTCTTTGTGTGGCGGCACTATCGAGTGTGCAGGCGGTGCAACTGCGTCGGGGGGGCAAAGGGCCACAGAGCGGCCCATGAGGCGTCGTGATACGACGAGGTTGGTGGAGGGAATTGGACGGGGAGGAGGGGATATTTCAGCGTGAAGCTGCCAGCGTGAAAGTGCGAGAAGAGGAAATCATAAAAATAGAATGGATGGGAAGGGGGAGAAAGCAGAGAGGGGAGAATAGACAAGGGGGAGTGGGTGGGGAGAAGCGAAGAGACAAGAGGAAAATCAATATTGTGCAGAGGAGATACAAGGGGCCCTTACAATACATCTCCCGTGTACAGTCGCGAGCCTGTGGTAAAACATCCACATTCCTATGGCGAGGCGAGTCCATCCCAAAAGGTCGACCATGGTTGAATTCTTCACAAATTGGTACCCACTATGATGCACCGTGAAGCTAAACAGCGACCCCACGCCAATGAATTTCAAGACGCCGTACAGGAAGTTGAGATGGGGGGGGGGGAGTAAGTCATAGGCAGAGGAAATACATTAAATATTGACTTAAAGCTTTCGCAACTGCAGGAATTAATATTTTTGGGTTTTTCGGTAAAGTCACGTAGATAGGTTAAAAAAAAACTACGACGTTTCGATCGCAACACAAGGGACCGTCATCAGGTGGAAAAAAGAGTAGTTTTTTGTTTATTTTATAAAAACATTCAACCTACCTACGTGACTTTACCAAAAAGGCCCAAAAAATAGGAAGCCCATCGTCTTGCGCCTGGACTTGATTAGGAGCTGGGAGTGGACAACGCGGTTGACAGGGGGGGAGTGGCGTTCAAACCCAGTCGGGGACAGCAGAAGAGCGTGGAGGGAGTGGAGAGAGTGGAGGGAGTGGAGAGAGTGGAGAGAGCGTAGGGAGTGGAGGGAGTGGAGAGAGTGGAGGGAGTGGAGAGAATGGAGGGAGTGGAGAGAGCGGAGGGAGTGGAGAGAGCGGAGAGAGTGGAGGGAGTGGAGAGAGTGGAGGGAGCCACACACGGAGAGAGGAGGAAGGAGGTCGTGGGGGTGATGGGTCAGGCGCGCGCGCGCGACCCGTGGCGACGCTTTGCGAGGAGTCGAATGTTAATCACGGTCTTTACAGAGCAGCTCGTTAAATGTTGTTTTTTATAGTCTTCAAGTTGTGCCACTCTAATTGTATGTGCCGACGATACAAGATTGCGTGTCAATGTACGTGGGGTGTTAATACGTATGGGGAGCGGTAGTGTAGCGGTTAATGAACCCGGCGATCCAAGTTCAATTCCCGCTCACGGCCAACACCGGTGACGATTATTTGAACTGGTCATGGGCCTCCCCTAGGTCGACTCAGCCTCAAATTAATACCTAGTGCAGTGTGTAAACATAGCCATTAGGGAGACAATGGCAGTCGGGCGTGGTGCTGGCCACCCACCCCCTCGTGTACCGTTCCAGCTTTCATAGGCGCCACTCGCTAACAGCGCTTGCCCCAACAGTCTGTTCAGCCTATGCGGGGGCATCTTTGTTGTGGTGTTGATGCGTACACACACTCACTCACTCGTGTGAAAGATAATACGTGAGTCAGCTAAAGTGCGATATTTTTTTAATTGGAAATTGGAAACCCGGAGAGACGCCGTGAAGACAACGAGCGTTTCTTAGCAAAGGTCGACCTTAATTAAATACTCATTTTCATCCCCTTTTAAACCGTTGATGCACGGATAAGGGCCTCCCCACGCCGTTCTAATTTGACCATACTTCCCCACGCTGCTCATTGCAGAATTGTGAAGGGAGTTGGGGAGTTGGGTTGGGGGGGGGGGCACCATCGGTCCCGTATGACTCGCTCCTGATCGTTACTGGGGATCGAACTGAGGTCGCCGGTTCTACTGTGCCAACCCCCTGCACTGCCGCCCCACCATTGGGCGTCTCTATGCAACGACTCTGACGACGGAGTAATAAGAAGAGCCACCTTTTATTTGGACGCAGCCACAATAAGGGACCCTCGGCTTCGTGATTATCCTCCAGCTTGCATCTTCCTCCGAACGTCCCCACTCCTCGTGCTCTCCCCTTTTATACTCGAATCCCCTTTCTCGAACCTTTGTGTCCTTCATCTTTGGTTCTTTCGGGAAAGTCACGTCGGTAGAAAAATAATAGATCACATCGTCATCAGGTGGGACAAACACAGCAAGAAAAAACTGCTGAAGTAGGTTGTGGTTGTTCCACCTGATGGCGGTTGCTTGTGTTGCGATCGAAACGTCGTGATCTATTTATTTTTCTACCTACGTGACTTTACCGAAAGAACCAAAGAGTATGGATTAGTGCAGTCACGAAAGCTTCAAATCTAGATTATTCTTGTCCTTTGTTTTTTTTTGCTTGGGCCAATCCCTGTCCTTCCCCTCTAACGGATCCACTCTGTTTTCAGCTTAATCCCGTTCAAATATTTTTCCTCCAATCCCTTTAAAAGTCTGCCTCCCGACCAATCACCGCAGAGGCCTCTTTCTACCAATCGGAGACTTGTTTATTTTCAAATAATAGCCGTTATACTGAATATTGGCTTGGGGTCATTTTTAAGTCATTACATATACTGATATACATATATGGAGATTTGAAGACATAGTTGGTGCACGAGGAATTAAATAAAAGCTAAGGATGTAAAGTGAATCGCCATTTACAGAAGCAATGAAAAGTGCGCAAAGAAGCAAGGAATGGTGCGTGATTTAAATTATATCGTGCAACAGGTAAGGAAATGCACATAACAACAGTGCATGCGCAAGTTACATACATCATATTGACTACAAAGAAAGTTGGACTTGAACGGGACGCACCATGGGGTAAGAGAGATGACAACCCATGGTCTAGACTGTCAATAGAATGGTCGCCAAATGAGAAAACGACCACGAGTCGGATGAGATCAGCTCACGTGCACGGGTCATTGTTGCATCCACCCATTGTGGCATCCCGACACCGTGAATAATTCTGATGGCGTGAAAAATGCCTTCATCCAGCAGCGAGTAGACCATGGCTTGTGATGAATATAAATGCGTGAAAGGGTGAATTTCCCGCTGTGAACGAGCCTTCTCACATTCGGCAGACATGCATGCCTGCGTGCCAAACACGGCTCCCAAGGGGCTGAGTCACCATGAACCCCCCCGTGATGAGTGGACGGACGTGAGTGAGATGGGTGTGAGGCGTCTCCCTCCCGCCACGTGTACTCGCTGTTCCACCTCGACTCGCTCTCGCAGCCGCATAGCAGCACTCCCTCGTCAGCCATCAGACCCGTAGACACCCACCCAGCCCCTCTGCCTAGAGACACCCACTTCACGGTGGCGAGGTGTTAACTACCTCGCCTGGTTCGATCCCGACCCTTGACGCCTGCTGTATGTTTGGAGTTTGCGTGTCTCTCTCTGCCCGTGGTGGCGTGGATTTTTCTCCGGGTCCTCCACATTTTGAAACACGCGTTTAGAGAATTTCGCTGTAATACAGTTCCACATGATAAGCCACTTCGTCGAGATATCATTTGTGGCCAGGTCGCTTCTAACAAAGAGCTACATCGCTCAGTGGGCCTTAAATGGTAAAATAAAAAACATTTTAAATAGTTTAATTTGTACATTCATTCACATTCATTCACATCCTATCTCTCCTACCCATTCACCCACACGTATCTCATAGCCTCTACACGCAGAAACACTCCCCTACCCCGACATATCCACTCGTCCAGCCTCTCAGAATCATAATGATAATCTTTATTTAATTCTAGATTTGAAGCTTTCGTGACTGCAAGGATATTCATACTGTTTGTTTTTTTCGGTAAAGTCACGTAGGTAAAAAATACAATTAAATAAATGAAGACAACTAAATTAAATCACGACGTTTCGTTCGCAACACAAGCGTCCGTCGTCAGGTGGGAAAGCGTGGCCTGCTGCTGATGCAGACAGAAAAAAGCAAAGAGTATGAATCTTTATTTATCCTGGAAAAATCCGATGAGCTATGAAGCTCTTTTTCCCAGATGTGCAGTATGGGTGGATCACAACAACACACGATACAAAAAAGGTTTCGGAAAGGTAAGCAAATGACGAAAAACAAATACGTAAAAGAAAGTACAGAATGTACAAATGGCAAAAGTATATCAATTCCTGCAAATGCAGTCCCAGACAACGGCAAGACAACACACAGTCCCTTACTAGATTGCACATTAAAAATTGTACTATGGATACGCGGGGAAAGATCAGAGTTACAAATCACTTTCACAAATGCGACCGTATCCAGCGCTAATCATTTTGCTTGCGGGTTTTTTGTTTGTTAAACAAAGTTGTTGCAAACCGTTGGTGATTCAACGGCAAAGGCGTTGGTCACCTCTTCCTTGTCCTGCACAGTCACCCTCTTTCACCTCCTCACCCACCCACCCACCCACGGACCAACACCCCCACCACAAAGACAAAGATCCCCCGTATAGCCTGGGCAGACTGTTGGGGCAAGTGCCGTTAGCGAGCACCTATGAAGGCCGAAACGGTACACGACGGGGTGGGTGGCCAGCACCACGCCCGACCGCCTTTGTCTCCCCAGTAGCGATATTTACTACACACCGCACCAGGTACTCATTTGAGGCTGAGTCGACCTAGGGGAGGCCCAGGACCGGTTCAGATAATCGTCACTGGCATTGGCGGGAATCGAACTCGGGTCGCCAGGTTTGTAGCGCAGAGCACTAAACGCTACACCACCGCTCCCTACACCCATCCACCACCACCCACCCACTGACTCCCACACACTCTCCTACCCACTCACAAAAAAACACGTTATTGAGCACTCGTTTCTTTAGAACTGCTCTTTGTGTTTGGTTTGTTGTCCTCCCCCCCGCACCTCCGATTAGCACTGATTGCATTTTGGCGATCCTAAGAGCAGGAATTGGAGTGGGTGGCAGGGCTTTTCCCGTTTCGGTGCTGACGCTTTTGAACGACCTCGTTGCCGCCATTAACATCACACATCTTCCCTCAGAAATATTCCGAGGCAAAAGATGGGTGCTGGATATAGCCAAATGTGACTTGTAAATTAGATTCTAAACAATGTATTGATAGGTCAATTTAAATGTACGAATTTATTGAGGGCCTCTGTGTCGTCTTGGTGTGGTTTGGGACTGTTTTTGCTGTTGTTTTGCTGCCGCTCTTGTGAATTGATGTGCTTGGTGCAATTAAAACTTGTATCTTTTTATTATTTATTTAAGGGTATGCAGGAGGTCGGGGGTTCGATCCGGACCTTGACGCCTGCTGTATATTTGGAGATTGCATGTGCTGTGCTAGTAACGAATTAGCACGTTATGTTTACATAACAACCCTTACTAACTGGCTGTGTCGGGTGGTGGCTGGTTTAACGACACATTTATATTTACGCGATCTAACCCAATTATATTTATTATTTTTTATTATTAGGTAATATTGGTCGCGAAAGCCTCCTACGTCTTAAATTGGATCAAAATGTAGTCAAATTATAATTCTTCGAGAACGAACGGGAAGCGTTCGTACCGCGTGTCGTGTACGCAGCGGCGGCGGGGGCAGGGCGGGCGGGAGACATTAACGTAGCAGTGGATCGATCGTGGCTAGTGAAGATGTAACAGTATGATGGTGGTGGTGGAGAAGGGGAAGAGGAGGAGGTTGGAAGTGAATGTGGCGAGAAGTAATGAGTGCTTACGGTGTGATTATAAATGGCGTTGCTATGGAGTGAAGGTGGCTAATTTGTGTTGCTGTGTTTACGTGGTGGACACAAATGTCTCCTCGTGGCACTCGCTTCATCAGGATCTGCCTTCTCTCGTCCATCTCAATTTGCAAATCCGAGCTCATCGCCCTTCAAAGTGCCGCATTCGCCGTGAAGCATGACCTATCCACTGCTGAATGAAGGCTTTCCCGCTTAGAGTTATCTCGGTCGTCTGACTGTGCCTCACCAAGTTGGTCCAGGGCCTGTTGGGCCAAGGGGAAGGCCCGATGGGATGGCCTGCTCTAGATATCACTCGCCACTGATGTTAGCCGACGCCGGGAATCAAACTCAGGTGGTGCTGCGTGCTAACCGCTTCACCTCAGCCCTGGCATTGATGTGTTGAGTCACTTCCAAGTTATTGCGACATTGGCCTGAAGGCCACGCAAGGTCAAGCTGATGGGTCAAGACGGACGCTTCTCCGGTAGAAATGCGCGTTCATTTATTCTGATTTGTAGCAATTCACTATTCATCTAGATTTGAAGCTTTCGTGACTGCAGGAATCCATACTCTTTGGTTCTTTCGGTAAAGTCACGTAGGTAGAAAATTAAATAAATTATTTTACCAAAATTCACTATCAACCGGGACAACCGAGTTCAGTTCCAGGCTACGGCTCACCTCAGTGGCGAGTGATATCAGAACCGGTCGTTGCCTGCTTCTCCCCCATTCACCAACCCGTATTGACCAGCGTGGTGAAGCATGGTCAAACAATTCCCATCTCTGGCACAGCATGGGGAGACCTTAGTTCAGTGGTTGATTCAGAATGGTTTTCGTTCCGTTCGTTTCTCAGTCTGCTTGTCCTGGTGAGGGTCGCGGTGGCAGCGTGTTGAGTAGTGGCGGTGCAGACATCTCTTTACCTGGCGACAGACTCAGCACTACATTACTATACACTATACACGACTATACATTACTATACACTATTACACTATGCACTACACAATACACTACACAATACACTATACTATACACTATACACGACACTACTATAAACTACACTATGCACGACTATACACTTACACTACTATACACTACACTATACACGACACTACTATACACTACACTACTACACACTACACAATACACTACACTACTACACACTACACTATACACTACACTATACACGACACTACTGTACACTACAATATACACGACTATACACTACACGACTATACACTTACACTACAATACACTACACTATACACAACTATACACCATACACTACTATACACTACACTACTATACACTACACTATACACTACACTATACACTACACTATACACTACACTATACACTACAATATACACGACTATACACTTACACTACTATACACTACACTATACACGACACTACTATACACTACACTACTATACATTATACACTACACTATGCACGACTATACACGACTATACACTACACTACTATACACTACACTACTACAGACTGCACTATACACTACTATACACTACACTACTATACACTATACACGACTATACACTACACTATACACTACACTACTATACACTACACTATACACTACATACTATACACTACACTATACACTACATACTATACACTACTCTATACACTACTATACACTACACTATACAGTACTATACACTACACTACTATACACGACTATACACAGACTCGAGCTCTTCCTGGTGAATTCCCAGGCCAGCCGAGTGACATCGTCCGCCAGCGTGACCTGGGCCGGCCCCGGGGTCTTCACCCAGTGGCACGTGCTGCAGCTGCTGCTGCTGCCCGGTAGAGTTCCAGGGGGAGTCTACCGGGGGGCATCCTGACCGGGTGCCCGAACCACACCTCAACTGTGTGCAACAATGCGTGCCGTTACACCGAAACCTCACCGCAACACCAGGGGTCAGCTGATCGAGTTTATAGGAGATGTGGAGACGGATGGATGGATGGATGGGGAGACAGGGCAGAAAAAAACAGGCAGACAGGTAGACAGATGGAGAGAGAGAGTTACCCCTTATCTGGGTTTCTCCTGGGTACGCAGTCATCCTTAAATCTGCGCCTTAATATCGAGATTCGCCATAGCTCACAAGAGGTTACCCACTAACCTCGTACTGCCTGTGACCAAATAATCCGGAATGCGCCCGAGCTCATAAAATCTTGGAAAGCTGAGCAGAGTTTGAGCCCAGATAGGGCTTGGTTGGGCGACTGACATGCACAACAGGTTGGTATAGGTTGCGGGGCTTTCTTGTGAGCAAAAGGGCAGTGTGGGGAGAAAATCCATTGTCATAATATACTTTTGTAGTGAGTAACTTCTGAGACGCTAATCGTCGGAGGCAACACACGTTTATTCTACACCTTTGGACACTGTTCACACACGGGGTAGCTATGAATGGGTCAGAGCAGTCGGCGCGCTGTCTGACCCACAACGCCGAAGACAAAGACGTAGCACCACCCTGTGTTCCATTCCACCGACAGACAGCCCCGATCCAGCCTCGGGACTTCCCTTTAATGCCCCCCGGCGTGGCCTGGCTCCGCCCTCGGCTCCGCCCCCTTCTGGAACCCACCAGAAGGTTCTGGGCTATACCCCACGTGTCCCCTCGGTCACCTTTGCCCCACATCCCTTACCCCGGCCTGTCACGTGCTCCACCAGCCGGCCGTGATGCCACGTCCTCATATGCCCCCTTCTGCCAGCAGCCAGCGCCACGCACCGTAGTGACCCACTCCGTGGCATTGCATTCTCTGCTGGCAGAACGGCTGCCACATCCCGCTCTGCCGGTAGGTCGGCCGTAACGCTCCCATTCCCTCTCTCTGTCAGTGACCAGCGCTACGCGCCGTAGTGACCCATTCTACGTCACTACGCGTGTATGCTCAAACGTCTGTTCTCCCTGCCTTTGCCAATCGGCAGTGACCAGCGTGGTGAAGTATGGTTAAATAATCTTCACGACCCGCACGGCATGGGGAAGACCTCACTGACAAGGGGCTGCACATGTACAACCCAACTCCGTCACTTTCCGCCCGAAGAGGTGTCGATTTGAGATGTTGAAATGGGATTGTACATTTCTTGGGATTTAAAACACGTGGACCCTCAGTGTCGTACCCACACGGGACACGGGCGGTTAGAGAGAACCTGTTTGAGACGGAATCCACGCAGACTCAAGAGGGCAGTCATTGGCACAGGAAATTAATAAATGATAGCCGTGCACGATATTTCTACTCAACACATATACATAACACACACACACGTGCATTCACAACGACAACAGCCACCATTAGCCACTAAGTGGTCTTAAGAGGTCATGGAGCGCGCCTTTGCCTGAAGCGGTTGTTTCCCCACGTCGCAGATTCAACCCGTTGCAGTCGGCGTGCCGGAAGTTCCACGGCCTTGAGACGGCTCGAACTAAAGATCACGGATGACCCCTGCAAGATCACAGATGACCCCTGCAAGATCACGGATGACCCCTGCAAGATCACGAATGACCCCTGCAAGATCACGGATGACCTCTGCAAGATCACGGATGACCCCTGCAAGATCACGAATGACCTCTGCAAGATCACGGATGACCCCTGCAAGATCACGAATGACCCCTGCAAGATCACGGATGACCCCTGCAAGATCACGGATGACCTCTGCAAGATCACGGATGACCCCTGCAAGATCACCGATGACCCCTGTAAGATCACAGATGACCCCTGCAAGATCACCGATGACCCCTGCAAGATCACGGATGACCCCTGCAAGATCACAGATGACCTCTGCAAGATCACAGATGACCGCTGCGCCAGCGGCGTTGGTTGACCTCGATCTCTCAGCCACCTTCGACACCATCAACCATGAGATAGTCATCGGGCGGCTACGGCCAAGGTTCGGTGATTTCGGGGGTACGGGACTGGAATGGAGATGGATTGAGTCATGCCTGCAATTCCCAGCGAGAGAAGCTGCGTGGGCATGCGGTGACTGCGTGCGCGGGCTACGTGAGCCAGCCAGCTCAGCCTCGCTCGCCGGAGGCGCTCACTGATGGAACGTGTCCAGTCAGAGTCACGGACGGCGCCGTCTCATGCGCATTGCTCAAATACAGAGCCACACACATACAAATGCGGCCATATAACAGACATACACTCGCGAACAAATATACAAAAAGACAAAGATTCCCCGTATAGCCTTTAACACACCGTGAGGGCAAGTGGTGTTAGCGGGCACCTACGAAGGCCGGCACGGCACACGAGGGGGTGGGTGGCCAACACCACGCCCGGCCGCCTTTGTCTCCCCAGTGGCGATGTTTACACATCTCACCAGGTACTCATTTGATGCTGAGTCGACCTAGGGGAGGCCCAAGAACGGTTCAGAAAATCGTCACCGGTGTTGGCCATGCGCGGGAATCGAACCCGGTTCGCCAGGTTTGTAATTCAGCGCGCTAACCACTACAAAGACAAAGATTCCCCGTGTAGCTTTAACAGACTGTAGGGGCAAGTGGTGTTAGCGAGCACCTATAAAGGCCGGAACGGTACACGAAGGGTGGGTGGCCAGCACCACGCCCGGCCGCCTTTGTCTCCCCAGTGGCGATGTTTACACACCGCACCAGGCACTCATTTGAGGCTGAGTCCACCTAGTGGAGGCCCAGTACCGGTTCAGGTAATCGTCACTGGTGTTGGCCATGAGCGGGAATCGAACCCGGGTCGCCAGGTTCATAGCGCAGTGCGCTAACCGCTACACACGCACTCACACCTGTACACACGCACTCACACCTGTACACACGCACTCACACCTATACACACGCACTCACCTGTACACACGCACTCACACCTGTACACACGCGCGCACACCTGTACACACG
>CM025629.2:8113179-8125107 GCA_014621495.2 Entosphenus tridentatus
TCAGACCTGGTTTCACCTGAGGACGGCTGCTTGCGTTGTGGCCGAAACGTCGTGAGAATTATTTTATCATGTTTTATTTTTTATTATTTTATTACTTCCCTTCTACGTGACTTTACCGAAAGAACCGAGAAGATGAATTCCTGCAGTCACGAAAGCTTTAAATCGAAATTTAACCACCTGGATCTCCTCGTATATCGCAAAGCTACGCAGCGTTGGAGAGTACTCGGATGGGAGATTGTCTGGGAATACCGGGGGCGTTGTATGCTTAAGGCTGCGAGGTAGTCGAGAGACGGTGTTTGCTTTGGTTATATCTGTGCGGAGCTTTGAGTGTTGTCCTCTGTGTTATGCATGGTGGGGTTTCTCCCGGTAGCTTTCTCCGACAAGGGAGCCCAATTCTAAATGGCGTTTGACCAAACATCCCAATGTGGCAGGAACCTCCTGAAAGACAACCTCGAGATGGAGTGAGGCTCTTCTCGATAAGGGCGATACAAATGTAATCTGAAGGAGCTTACGCCTGGTTATAAGTAACATTTATATTTATTAAATATAGCAATCATTCTATCTATGGGACATTTTGTTGCCAGTATCCAAAATGATAGAAAAATAAGACGGGTAAATGGTCAAACCAATTCTTATTTTTCATCATTTTGGATACTAGAAAAAATGTGCCATAGCTATAACTGCACCATCCAAGCAACGAATTGTTTTGAGGCGTGCATTGTCTTTGCAATGTTCGCCTTTTGGCGCTCTCTGGTCTAACATTGGTGTGAAAAGGCCATGAACAAGGCTGTTTCTGGTGGAGGCCAATCGGTTTGAAAGACAATGCCTTTAAATTATCAGAGCGTGTTCGTTTACATGCTTTGCCACAAGTGCGTGTGCTTAATGCAGACTTGATGCCTTGCAAAAGGTGTTTGAATTTGATGTTTGAACATCTTAACACCTGTTTTATTTTTCGATTTGAAGCTTTCGTGACTGCAGGGATTCATCTTCTTGGTTCTTTCGGTAAAGTCACGTGGAATGGAAATAATAAAATATTTTATTATGTTTTATTTTTATTATTTTACTAGTTTTATTGCCAGAAAGGGTAAACCGTATTCTTATGTTTCATAATTGTCAGTCTTTAGAATATTTTATTTACATTGGGGGAATCCGATGAGCTCCCAAATTATTTTTCACAGATGTCCGGTAGTGGCGTGTAAGATCGTCACAACAACAAACAGCACAAATAGCAAACACGGCAGCAGTGCAAAGTGCAAGGAAGCTGAACAAATCGTCCAAGCACATACCAACATCAATGCGGAATTAAGATGTCAGCATCTCTCGTCGTCTCTACCTACAACGACATGGGCTGATGGGATGGCTCCATTTCCGTGGTAGACGCCCTTGCCGGCACGTTACCTCCTTCGGCTGCCACTCCGCCGTTAACTTTCAACCACTTTGAGCCACGCGTTTCGCCCCCCACCCCCCTCGCTCCTCACCTCCCCTTCACACGTTTTTCTGACTTGCCATAGGCACGCGCCTCTACGTGAGAATTATACATATATTGCTTATGATATATGAGCATATAACAAGGAATATTAGAGCTGTGTAAAGGAAGACAATGTTTATGTAGAGTATGATGTATCTGCATCGTATGTATAATGTTGTATGATGACTCTGATTTGCGTAAGCACGTGCATCTCCATGCTCATATATTGCTCATTATATATCAGCATATGACACGGATTATAATGCCGTATAAAGGAATATAACCCCTCTTCTTGGTTCTTTTGGTAAAGTCACGTAGAAGGGAAGTAATACAATAATAAAAATAAAACATAATAAAATAATATAATAATATAATATTTTTCTTTTTATTACTTCCCTTCTACGTGACTTTACCGAAAGAACCAAGAAGATGGATCCCTGCAGTCACGAAAGCTTTAAATCGAAATTTAATATAGCCCCTGTGTATAGTGTGATGTATTTGCATATTAGATGTTATATTCCTATGTAAATGTGCAGCTATTCTCTAACCCACTGCTGGAGGAGGGACTTACCCATGCTGTGGTGGGTTGTGGGGATTATTTGACCACACTTCACCACTTGGTTCAAATGTATTTATAACGAAATTTTCAGCAATGTAAGCACATTCAACAGTGCAGTGTGCTCTTGAGATATTTTACGTGAAATTTTTTTTTTTATTAAAGTCATTTCCCGCGTGTTCTATATTTGCTACGAATGCCCAAAACCTCAAAAATAACAGATATCAGGGCTCTATCTATAAACATTCCAAACATCATCGCTTTCTCTGCTGACACTTAACACACACAAAAATAAAACGTGTAATTTCCCACCTGTGCCTTTATTTCACGTATACATACAACATACACACGTGGCTTATGTCATGGCGAACGCGCGCCTTCTTTGTTTTTTTGGCTCTGCAAGTCGGACTTTCCTCGTCGGGCCGATTCATCCAGTTCCTGTAAATGGATCCCACACACCGCGACGCGGCACCACCACCACCACCACCACCCCCCTCCCGCACCCCCACTGGATTGCCGTGGGGTAAAAACGCGTGCGCTATTTTTGTTTCCCCTATTTCTCCGCCTCCGTTCGTTTCGTAGCCCCCACCCGCTCTCAAAATAGCGCCGCGCGGCTAAAGCTGCGAGCGTGGAAGCGTCTCACGTGGAGCTTCCAGCCCGCGAAATTACAAATCTCCGGAATTACTTTTTTTTTTCCAAACCGAACGAACTCCGACTAGAGTTGGAAATTCCCCCACCAAAAAACCTCGCTCTCTGCGCGCACTCTCTCACTCTCTCTCTCTCTCGTCCGTCGCAGGTGATTCATGCTACAGGCTACAACGCTTAAGAGTTGGCTGAACAGACGTGAACACTGTACAAACGTGTGGATGGGGCGTGAACACAAGTTGTCATCGCCACGACTTACTTCTCCCACCGAACAATGCCGGGCTCGATGGTAGACCGGAGCAGGTCGGCGGCACGCAACTCGTACATGGCTCATATTCTTAGGTTTTTTTGGTAAAGTCACGTAGGTAAAAAATGGAAATTAATAAAAGTAAAATAAAAATAAAATAAAAATCACGACGTTTCGGAGGCAACACAAGCTTCCGTCTTCAGGTGGAACCGTCACAGCACGATAGCTGTATTAAGTGAGATCAATTCGTACATGGCTGTCAACCCATACGGGTGACTCCGGATTCTTGTCCAGGCAAATTGAGTTTCCAGGTCCATACGGCGTACAGCCGTTTCAATACGGGCACAAAACAATTCCTATTTGTTTGTGTTTCTCCCTTCTGATGGGACTTTGTAGGATGAACGTTGAAATTGACAAGGGGCACGGGGGTGACCAAACACATTGTCCTGCGGAGGGAGCTGGTAGGAACGTTGGGTTGCTCGGTCAATGTGTAAACGGGCACAAGCCGGCGTGAGTAGGTTAAACGTTGAGTTGTATAAGGGCACCACGGGGTGACCAGCCCCTCCCCACCCCGCCCCCCCCCTCCCACCCCCCAGCCAGCCCCTCCCCCCCGGCGCCTCCCCACCCTCCCGACCCAGCCCCACCCCACCCTGGCGCCTCCACCCAGCCCCACCCCTCCCATTTTTGGATGCACCACGGACGGACGGACGGACACAATAATCCCCTGTGGGCTGGTGTAACCAGGAGGTTCCTACCAGTATAATTGGTCTAAATTTGTCTGTAATGAGGTGGGCACTGACAAGGGGCTGACAGGCGTGCTGGTGGCACCCACAGCCACAGGGGGCTATCACTGGATGCGGTGTGCCTGGCGTGTGTGGCCTAACAACCGAGTAGGAAGCCCCTTGAGAGTTCAGCGGGCGTATCGCACGACCAGCAAGCCCATTCGCCAACATCGCCCAGCCCGACCTGCCACAATGCCACCTATCCGTTGTATCGTTTCGACAGAGGGCACGATTGCAAACTATACAGCGGATAAACGCGCAATCGTAACTCGATATCAATGCGAACGGGCAAAGTACGAGTGATACAGTAGCAATACAAAATTCTTGCAGAAAACGTAAAAATATTACTTCTTTTCCAGCTAGTTAAATTTTTAACTGCGGCTCAGAATATAATGCGATACAAATTACATTTATGCGCGCTAAGCAAACAACTCATTTTGTTCCCATTTAAAATGGGCTTGGAGTAACTCGTCTTTCAACACAAGAAATATGTATTGTTTGCTACTCCATGTACGAGGAGAATCACGATCTCGAACTTTTTCTTCACCAAGCATTTACTTTAGAGGCAGCATCGGAATGATAGGACATCCGTCTCAAAATGTACATTGACACCGAAGTATACAGAATGCGGGTTTTACATTCTCGCCTAAGCAAGACAGAGATCTCCGTGTGGCCTACACATGGTGTGAAAAATAAGAATAGGTTTTACCCTTTATATGCCAGAAAGGGTAAAACCTATTGATATTCTTCATACTTTTAAACTGGCAAAAAATTCCCATGATATCCTGTACATGCTGTTGGTGCAAGTGCTGTTGATGAACACCTGTGAAGGCCGGTCACGGGTCACAAAGAGCTGGTGTATACTGCCCCACGTCCGGCCGCCTTTGTCTCCCCACAGTGCTGATATTTACGCACAGCACTCGCTCAAATAGATTATTTTTCCTAACCTGAGCATTTGTCTCGGTGGAGTTCAGGAACGGGTCCTGACAAACCGCCAACTGATGTTCGCCGTGGCCGGCTAATCGAGCCCTGGGCGACGTGTTTCATTGATCGCAAGGCGCGCGCGAACCACGGCGCAGAGCGCGCAGCGACCGCGTTGACTCCGGGGGCACGCTCCGTGCCGCGCGCCGATCGGCGTGTTTGTGGCGTCGATGGACACTCGCGCGCACTGGAGGTGACGCGAGTCGCAGCCGACACGCGGTCTGGATACCGTGAACGAGGCTGCATTAATATTCAATGGCGCGGCGCGCCTCTCTTAACGATCTGCTACGTTACCGAGAATCCCCCCCCCCACCCCCTGCGCCCGTGCGTGTGCACCTCGTCAATAATTCACGCGAGACGTCGCGCGCGCGCGCGACACCCATCACCTGCGGGGCGACGAGAGCGGCGCCGCGAGACAGCGGACGCCGTGGGTCGCAACGGAACGCAAAGAGGGTCGGTGGGAGGGAGGGAGGGAGGGATGGGTGGGAGAGCGCTGTGGAAGTGTGGGTGTGAGGATTGGGGTGCAGTTAGCAGCGCGTGTTCAGTCCCTAAAGACTCTCCCAGCACGTGGTGAGAAACGTCGGACATCGATGCCGAACGACCTGAAAACACACCAGACTGCCCCTGATGCGACCAAGATTCTTCTGACCGTGCGTCTGACGTTGCCATTTAGGAGCTGGCTCCATATTGTAACCCATTCGGATGAACACAGATTGTATTAATTTGTATCTGTCAGAAATCCCGTGTTTTGAATCATTCATAATATCTATCGGAGCAAATGTGGTATCAGACATGGATAATGTCAGATAACTTTAAACAGAAGCTGAGGGGTGCGCAGAGAAGCATGGAGTTGTGTACGCTGGGAATTGCACTGAAAGGCAGTGACACATCAACTAATAACACCCACACACTGTTACTAGTATTGGGCATACATCCCAATATTGAACAATCACCTGCAAACATTGGGAATACACGTGGCAACAACATCGCCCTCTACCGCGAAAATGTGTCGGGACCCTCCTGAAAAAAGTCTTGAGACACGGGGGGAAGGCTTTCCTGCGTTAACACGCGTAATAATATAATAATCCAGTTGTGGCCAATGTTTTCATGGAAAAATTTGAGACAGATGCCATCCAGGCATCCACTCTCCGTCCGTCCTTGTGGAAGAGGTACGTAGATGACACGTTTGTCATCTGGCCACATGGCCGACCAGCTCTGAACCAATTCCTCAACCACATCAATTCCATACACCCAGCCATAAAATTCACCATGGAGATGGAAAAGGATGGCAAGTTACCATTCTTGGATGTTTTAATCTAAAAGAGACCTGATGGCTCAATGGGACACTCTGTCTACAGGAAAGCCACCCATACGGATGCCTACCTAAAACCTGACTCCCACCACCATCCATCCCAGAAGAATTCCCTCATCAAAACTCTACACCATAGAGCTCCATGTATTTCCGACCTTCACCACCTAGCCAGTGACCTGGAAGAGGTACACCAAGCCCTCAAGATGAATGGATATTCTGACTACACAATCCGTAAACCTATCACCCCAACCGTTGGGAAAGAACCATCTGAGGACCGGATTAAAACCATCACCTTGCCATACATAGCAGGGATCACCAAAGAGATTTACAAAATCATGAACAAACACAAGATCTGGTTTGATTTAACACAGCACGTAAAATTCGTGATATGATCCCATCTGTGAAGGATGTGATCCCTGACATGCAATACCCCGGCGTCTACAAACTAAGCTGTGTCTGCGGCAGTAGTTACATTGGGGAAACTAAGCGACATGTCTCGGACCGTGTTCGTGAACATAAGGCAGATCTGAAACACGGTAGGACCAACACCTCGGCCGTGGCTGATCATTGTTTTAATACGGTGGGCTCACACCAAATTGATTTCTTCAAGACGAAGGTACTTTGCAAACCCACTGGCTATCAACAAAGAATCGTTCATGGAGCCATCCATATTTATAGACACAGACACAATTTCCACCGACAAGATGGGTACAAACTGAGCATTCATCGGAAGGACGTTATTAACCAGTTTAAGTCATAACTGGCTGTGATGTTCCCATCCTACCACCTGCCGATGTCAGTTGTTATTTGCGGCTCTCTGATTTTACATTAACAGGTAAAATTCGTCAGCCACCTCCGCGCACTCGTCGTGGAGGTCATCCTCCGATCTACCATTAACATGCTAATTCCTCACATTAACATCAATAGCCCCGCCCACTTCGTTTATGACCCTTGGGCTACACCCATTTCAAACCTTTAATACAGTCTGCCTCAGCAGCTTTCCTCTCTTTTTTCCTCCTGATGACGACCGCTTGCCTTGCGATCGAAACGTCGTAGTTTTTTTTATTTTTGGTGATTTTCTTTGAACCTATCTACGTGACTTTAACACTGGTCAACAAAAAAAATGTTTTTTTTTCTGGTCTGGACTTTTGCAGCTGTTCTAGACTAATTTCAGGCTGCTGATTCCAAATCTGATCTCAGATTTGCTCTATCACATAATTTTTATGCTATCGGCATACCCCATTTTCATTGATTTTACCCGAAATTAACTCTGTCACTTATGATTGCAAGTTGTTGCGAGTCAGTGACTGCTTTAGTGTTAAAATATGGTGCTGTATTTTTAGGATAGTGTGTTTATAATAGCATTTTATGTAGATATCCACATTTATTTAATATTTTTCTTCTGCAGTTTTTATTGAAAATGCAATATTTGATATCTCAAAAACCTGATGTGATAGACAAAAACTGATGCCAGATTTGGAATCAGCACCCCAA
The DNA here is from genome assembly GCA_014621495.2 of Entosphenus tridentatus. Taxonomy (NCBI): domain Eukaryota; kingdom Metazoa; phylum Chordata; class Hyperoartia; order Petromyzontiformes; family Petromyzontidae; genus Entosphenus; species Entosphenus tridentatus. The sequence continues at coordinate 8,120,665 of CM025629.2, forward strand.
GATTACCTTAAAACTGTTGGAATACCTTATGCCAGAAAAAGTGTGTTGACCAGTGTAATTGAATGACGATTGATTGATAATCTTGAGTATTGGTAAAATGGTGAATATTGAGGTCACTTGCTTTTTTGCCCGTCCAAGGACGGGTGTATATTATAGTAAATGTGAAATATTCAATAGAAAAATTGTTCAGCTCATGATTATTAATGAATGGGGGGGGGGGGTTGCCCCATGTGGAGTGACGTCACCCGCTAATGGTTATTGGGGAGGGGTGCGACATGTGGAGTGACGTCACCCCCTCATGGTTATTGTGGAGGGGTGCGACATGTTGAGTGACGTCACCCGCTCATGATTATTAATGAGGGGAGGGGTGCGGCATGTGGAGCGCGCGACCTTCTTGTGCGTTCGTGTAAAAATCCACGCACTCATGAATATTAATTAGGGGGCGGTGGGCCTCATGTTGAGTGACGTCACGCGTAGGGGGGGTGGGCTTCATGTGGAGTGACGTCACGCGCGGGACGGACAGACATTTCTGGATGATTATAGTAGGTAATGAGTAGATTATGATGACGACGACGGTTGAGGATTGAGCGGTTTGACCGTGATCACGATGATCGATAGCTTGCTAATTTAACACATACTCCGATCCACACGTACACACATCAATGCGTGAAAGCACTCACGCATGCTCGCAGTGCGTGCATCTGTGCGCCCACACCGTCATTCTGTGAGCGGCGTTGTAATTTTACGCAACGCACGCACGCATCGGGACTCCACTGCGTGTAGCATCCCGGTGGTGAGCACACTCGTGACGTCGCCACGCGCCGCATTTATCTCCTATTTGCGTTGTCAGCTTCGCTTTGGCCCTCCTTCCTCCTCCTCCTCCTCTCGTCCCTTGAATAGCAATGAACGCGAACCCTAAGAAGCCCCATTGCTTCGAGTGGCCGAGTTGAATGGGTGGGTGACGCAACGTGACATTTGTGTTGTTGCTGCTGCTGCTGATGATGCTCTGTGCCTCTCGCTTTTCATGTCGTCAACAGTGCGGAGATGACTGACACTCAAGCAAGGAGGATGTTGTTGTTGTTGTTGTTCTCGCCGTCTCTCTCTCTCTGTGGGGGAGGCTGCGTACGCCGCTGACGATGACGACGACGATGCTGGTGGTGGTGGTGGCCGGCTATGGTGGCGAGGTGTCGTGAGCAATGCGAGGTTTGCATCAGAGGTGTGGAGGAGTGGGGGGGCGTGCGCCCTGCCCCCCACACCACCTCCACGCCCCCCCTTTTAGCTGCTCCCTTGCGAGGGCTCCGAGCCACGCGGCTCGTCGTGTCAAACAAAGGGACGGAGCTGCAGCCGCCCTGCCACGCGCTGCGGCTGAACGCAACTGCTGGCGCGAGGGATATTCACGCGAGTAAACCCCCACCAGAGGGGATATGGTCTACTCTTCCACGCTGGCCAAAGAGATGGGTATTTACCCCACGTTTTACCCCACGGCACGCGACCCTACCTGCCGATTGACCACACGCGGTGTGTAACACGCGGTGTGTGTCACACACACGCGGTGTGTAACACGCGGTGTGTAATACACGCGGTGTGTGTGTTACACATCGGTAAACAGCGAACATTGCAGCGCTTTGCAATCCGCTGCCGAGTGAAGGCCTCCTCTACGTTGTGTCGGCCGTGGGGTTGTTTGACCATACTTCACCACGCTGGTCACTGGGGGTTGGTGAAGGGGAGCCCAATTGGTCACGAATGTCTGCTACGACTGGACATTGACAGAAAACGTGGAAGAACATCCGAACGGTCCGCAAAGAAACACGAAGAGGTGTGGAATTGGAATTGCACTGAGAGAGGAATACTTGAATTCGAGATCATACGCACATAATGGCCACGCTGGGTGGACTTTGAGGCCACGTGAAGTGTCGAAGGCCAGCTGGCAGGAGGTGTCGGACCCAGGTGCCATGGGTTGGACTGACTGAGATGCCTGGCAGATTCACCCGCTGTGCTCCCCACGCTCTGCGTTTCAGCCAAAGTGTTTGTTTTTTTACACCGCACCAAGTACTCATTTGAGGCTGAGTCTACCTAGGGGAGGCCCATGACCGGTTCAGATAATCGTCACTGGTTGCTGGGTTCGTAGCGCAGCGCGCTTCACTATCGCTCCCCTGACTAACAAACCAAAGAAAGATCTCCCGTGTAGCCTTAACAGACTGTAGGGGCAAGTGCTGTTAGCGAGCACCTATGAAGGCCCGCACGGCACACGAGGAGGTGGGTGGCCAGCACCACGACCGACCGCCTTTGTTTCCCTCGTGGCGATGTTTACACATCGCACCAGGTACCCAATTGAGGCTGAGTCGACATAGGGGAGGCCCAGGACCGGTTCAGATAATCGTCACTGGCGTTGGCCGTGAGCAGGAATGACCGCAGCACCACCGCTCCTCACAACGAACACACGCACACACACACACGCCGTCTTACACACACACACACATCCTGCGTAATACACCCACGTTCTCTCTGACCATCCCCACAAGCTCCATCCACTACACCCCGCCTCTCTCCCTCCCCTGCCCCCTCCACGCCGCATTAGCACCCGACTCACACTCGCTTAACCGCTCGACCCGCGCGCGCGCGCGCACCGCATGCGACGAGCGTCTCTCTTTGCCGTCCCCACCTCGGGGCTGTAAGAACCACGCGGACGTGACGTCGACAACGCGTGAGAAGAAGAAGAAGGCAAAAAAAAATTAACCCGTAAAAACAAAGTTTTTCACTATAAATCCTTTATATGCGTGGCGGCTGGAGTCCTCTCGTTCTCTGGCTTGAGATGGCTGCCAGCTATGGGTCAGATGATTGCATGCCGGCATTAAGCAATTGGTAATTAAATATAATATTTTGTCCTAAAAAGTATACAATTTTGGAAAAAAAAATTCACGAACATTAATTGTCACGCACAACGAGTCTGTGTGGAAAACGTCAGCTCGATTGGATCACGGGAAGTGGGTTAAAAAGTGGGTTAAAAAACGACCGAAAGATTTGCACGGTCGTAAGCAAGCAAGCAAGCGCGCAAGTGAACTTAATATAAATGATTTAAAAAAACAATTGTATACTCCCTTCGGCTTCGTAGGGCTGTTGGGGTAGGCGCTGTTTGCGAGCACCTGTTCGCGACCACGCACGACGGGGAGCGGTGTGACCAGCGCCACGCCCGGTCGTCGATTTTGAGGGCTGAGTGTACGCTGAGGATTGCCCGGGACAGGTTGAGATCAAACGTGTCACTGGCGATTTGTGGCCACAGACGGGAATTGAACCCAGCCGGTTGGATTCGTGGCGCAGTGCGCTAACTACTGCACCACCGCTCCACCCGACACTGAACACGAAACACCATCAGCATATCATTAATCGGACAAAATGAGTCAGCGACGCGTGATAATAGGATGTATACGCTATTTATGTGTATCTAATACATCTAACTTGTAGCGTATATACTGTAGTCATGGTGATGTGCTGGAGCAACGGTGTAAGATGAGTGTGATGACAGACCGGGACGAAGGGGAAGAACGATGATGACTGTGATGGTGCTGCCGATCACTGAACCATTACGATCAAGGCCGTGATGGTGACGGCGAGAAAGAGGAGGATGATGATGATCATGGTGATATAACTATTGTTATTGATGATTGATGATGATGATTGATGATGATGACGGTTGATGATGATGATGACGGTTGATGATGATGATTGATGATGATTTGATGATGATTGATGGTGATGATGGTTGATGATGATGACGGTTGATGATGGTTGATGATGACGATGATTGATGATGACGATGATTGATGATGACGATGGTAGTGAATTAAGAGGTCGAATCCTTGCGCATCACAATCAACACCCAAACTCGGGCACGAGAACCGCGCGTCTCTGCGAAGAACAACACGGACCGGCGCACGCCGATCGACCAAACACGAAGCGTCCCTGTGTCCAGAGCAAAGACCCCCCCCCCCCCCCGCATCTCAAAAGACAAACACCTCAGGAGTCGGTCGGCTCACGGAAGCGTCTCGCGGACCCGGCCAACACGGACGCAAAGCCACGCGCCCCGCACGGAAGATTTCACATTTGTTCACATTGTAGGCGCAGCGACGTCACGGCGATGGGTGGGTGGTGGAGGATGGGGGGGGGTGGCGCACTTGTATCCCTCGTGAAGAATCTGCGGCGCGAAGAAGAACCGAGTGGCCGCCGCGGACACGACCGTCTTGATGATGACTGCTTTGCGTCACGACGAGGGAGAGGAGAGGAGCGAACGGGATGATCCCAAGAGCGCAGGGCTCCCACGGCGCACACGGTTTAGTTTCTCCCGCGCGAGAGTTGGAAAACGGGGGGGGCGATTGAATTCGTTGGCGGATCTGACGCGGAGCGAACTGTGTGTGGGGTGATGACATTCGATGGATGAGACGAGCG
>CM025629.2:8146827-8164105 GCA_014621495.2 Entosphenus tridentatus
CACGCAGACACACACACTCACGCAGACACACTCACGCAAGCACACTCACGCAGGCACACTCACATAGACACACACACACACGCAGACACACTCACGCAGACACACACACACACGCAGACACACTCACGCAGACACACACACACACGCAGACACACTCACGCAGACACACTCAAGCAGACACACACACTCACGCAGGCACACACACACACGCAGACACACTCACGCAGACACACACACTCACGCAGACACACTCACGCAGGCACACACACACACGCAGACACACTCACGCAGACACACACACTCACGCAGACACACACACGCAGACACACACGCACGAGCACGACAACCCACATTCGCCACCTGTGTAGCAGTGATGTCACCACAGTGCTCGTGCCAGGTTAGGTGCACCTTAAGCCCATGTGGAGTGTGGAAGGCTGGCTGACAGGAGGTCACGGGACAGACCCAGGTGCCGTGCGTTTGCTGACTTAGATGGCTGGCAGATGCATCAACTTTCCCTCATACTGTGCCATCATTGTTGTGAGCATCGCTCCTCTGCCCTCCTCTATTATTGGAGAGCGACTGCTTTCAACTGCCCAGTAGCTTCCTTCAAAACCCTCCTCCGCAGGGGCCGATCTTGACACCATTGGCAAGTCCACTCAGTTCCAGTGATTATCTGGAATGGTGTCCTTCCACTCTACACAGCGGCGTTGGGGCCATCCTTCATATGCTTTCGGATTCTCAAAGGCTTTCCGATTTCGTTCGTTTTCTCCCACGCCTCTGAATGTCCTTAATAAGTTAAAATTGTGCATACATGTATTAGTGAATGTGTAACTGTGGCTGAGAAGACCCGGAGCTTTTTATGGAGCGATAGGTCGGGCAGCTTCCACAGAAGGTTGCACAGCTGATGGAAAGGTAACGTCACTCGTGTCTATGTACGTTTAGCTTCTGTCGCACCATACGTAGCCGTGCTTATCGGAGGTGCGGGGGGAAGATCAACAAAATAAACACAAAAAGCAGTTCTAAAGAAATTAGTTTTCAATCGAGATGATTTAAAAGTGCGTAGCTACCATTGGCTTCCGAATATCGGAAGGAAGAACGTTCCAGACGGCCGCAGGAGCGCATCTGAAAGCGCCGCGCGATGCGGCGACCACCGTCTCTGTTCGATGGCCACCAGCCACTCGACTGATTCGAAGTTGAACCTCCTGCTGCCAAACGGGAGATGGTCATTATCACTCCGTCCACGTATGAGAACTCCTCCACCCTTTCCATAACTGCCCTGTTTATCGTGGAGAGCTGAGGGGACGGAGTGTTTTGATGACATGAAATGCCCACGCAATAAAACTGCATGGACAGGAGTCAGAGCCATTTCCTGTTCACCTCAAGCCAAGAGTATTTGTTTAACCGAATAATAACTCAAGAGACCACGACAAACCACGTAGCCATATAAGTGACAGGGATGTCCTCTAACCCATGCAATGTTTAACATCTTTGACCACGTTACAGGAGCCTTTCCATGGCTGTACTAGAGAAATGTACATCTGGTACAAGTGTCGTGAAACGCAATCCTCATGAAGACATTGCCTCGTGTGTACGGGAATAGAGAGGTGCCGTTGTAGCAAAGGGAATGCGGCACCACAACAGGGAAACTACGGGGACGGACTGCCGACTCGTGGCGCTGACTGTGACCACCAACAGCACCCACTGGGTGGATGGAGCCCTGACACGTCGGGTGTGACGTGGGGTGTGACGTGGATGTGACGTGGGATTGTGACGTGGGGTGTGGGATGTGACGTGGGGTGTGACGTGATTGTGGGGGTGTGTGATCGGCGGACAACCGCGTGGCTGTCAGTCTAAGAGGGCTCAAGGGAGTTGAAGAAGAGTGAAGATTGGCTTAAGCCTCGAGAAGAAGAAGAGAGAGCGGCTGAGCTGCGTGAGCTCTACACAGCAGCTGTATGATAATTATTATAATAACAATACTCGCCTTTTGCCCGTCCTAGGACGGAAGCTGTAATATTTAGAAGAAACGTCTGCGTATAGTTATTTATTTAAGTAACTTTCAATAAAAAAATGTCAAATTTAAAGCGAATTTGCGTTAAAAAAATGTCTTGCTTATGATAGTAATGACCGGGGGAGGGGGCTCTTTTGCAGTGACGTCACGCACGCATGTAGCACTGCTGCTGCGTTGATTGGTTTTTGACCGTCACTTGCCGTAAAGAAACGTCGTCATATTTGAAGCGACTTTGCGAAAGAAAAAAAAATCTCTCCACTCGACCTTCTTCCGCGTGAGTGTGAAAATCCACCCGCTCATGATTATTTCATTATTAATGACGTGGGGGAGGTGCGGCATGTGGAGTGACGTCACGTGCGTTACACACATTTCTCGGCTATTATAGAAGACACGCTACTCGTTTAGACAAGTGTGGAATAGTATATTGTATTGTTTTATTACATCATTTTACCCATCTGGGTTCAAAAGTACAATATCGTCTTCCCTTACTATTGACACAGTAAATTTAAGCGACGTTACACAGATAAAATAAGAGGTTGATTTATACACGGATATCCCCCGTGCATAGCATTAACAGACTGTTGGGGCAAGTGCTGTCAGCAAGCAGCACCTATGAAGGCCGGCACGGCACACGAGGGGGTGTAGGGCCAGCACCACGCCCGGCCGCCTTTGTCTCCCCACTGCTGATGTTTACACATCGCAACTAGGTACTAATTATTTTAGGCTGAGCCGACCTCGGGGAAGCCCAGAACTTGTTCAGATAATCACCACTGGGGTGAGCTGTGGCCAGGGATAGAGTCCAAGTGGCCGGCTTCGCAGCGCAGTGCGCTAACCACTGTGCCACCGCTCACCCAAACCCGCACACAAATACATCGTCTGATAGACCACTTCCCCTCGATGTGTACTCTCTCTCCCGAGCCAATCTTGCTTCTCCTCTCCCCCACAATCCCCGGTCTCTCCCTCCCTCCGTCACTCATCTTTTCCTCCTCCTCCCCCCAACCCCCCAACCCCCCAAGTCTCCTCCCTCCCATCTCAGAGCCGGTTTCAGTGGTGGCAATGATGACGACGACGGTGACGATTATGAATGGCCACCTCTGCTGAACCTTCGCTGCGTGACGCTGCGGTGTCCATAACGATTGAATTCGCCGGCTCTTTCCCCCCACCAGCCCGATCATTCTTGTCGGGGGCGGGTGGTCGGAGGGGTGGGGGGGTGGACGGCGGGCGGGGGGCCCTCGGGAGGAGGGCGATGCAGGCTAACGTTGGAGCAGCGACGTTTGCCTGCGCAGCATCGCGCATTCCGTGCGCGTGCCTGTCCGTGCGCATCTTGCGTTGCGTGCCCGGGTTGCAGGAGACGGACGAGCTGGAGGACCGCGGCACGGGACTCCGTGCCGAGATCGAGACGCTCAGCAAGGAGAAGGAGCGGCTGCAGTTCGTGCTGGCGGCGCACAAGGGCTTCTGCAAGATCGCGCACGAGGACGACGTGGAGGACTGCGCCCTCGCCGCGTCCGCGCACCTCGTGTGCGTGCCGCCCCCCTCCTCCAAGAGCGAGGGGGAACTGCAGCTGGGCTCTCAGCTGCAACAGCTGCAACAGCAGCAGCAGCAGGAGTGCGCGGAGCCGTCGGCCGGAGCAAACATCTCAGGCAGCTACTACTTTGACTTCGAGCCCATCGCCGGGCCCTCCTCGTCCGCGTCATCTGCCGCCACGGCTGCGGGCACCGCCACGTCCGTCGTGGGGGGTCCCTTCCCGTCCACGTCGGGGTACCACCCGTTCTTGCTGCAGGGCGCCGGTTCGGGCCAGGACGAGGGGAGCCAGGCAGGTGGCGCCGCGCCGCCGCCGCCGCCGCAGCAGCAGCAGCAACAGCAGCAACAGCAGCAACAGCAGCAGCAGCAGCAGCGCGCGCCCGGCAGCAGTAACGGGGAGCAGTCGTCGGATTCGCTCAGCTCGCCCACGCTGCTCGCGCTCTAGCGGTGGAGTCGTGGAGGAGTAGGAGGGGGAGGGAGGGGTGCATGAGCTTGCCTTTGTTTAGTTCCTCGGTTGCCCCGAGTCCCCCAGCCGCGCTCCGACAAAAGTGGTGACGACGACGATGGCGGGGTGGTGATGGTGATGGTGGTGATGATGGTGATGATGATGCGGTTTTGGAGAATGTTTCTTTTCTGCAACCAATGCAACTCGCGGCAAGCTTCGGCACGGGGTAATTTCTTTGCCAAATTTTTCGTAAAATTCCTTGGCAGCTCACGATCGAACGGACGTTTACGCTTCCTTCGTTGTGACTAGTATTGATCATTGCTTTATTACTATTTATTTTATATATATACATGATTTTTAGATATACATACAGTATATGTGTGCGCATGTGTAAATACAATATGTGTATGGTTGGCATTGGCCGCGCACACTCACAGTCACTCCACTGCCTTAGAAATGCATGGGCATTTTGCTCGGCTATCTCCGGCCACTCGGCCGTTGTGGTCATTAACGTCTTAGTATTTGTACTTAACATCGCACACACCTTGGGCATTAGCTACACACACACGCGCGCGCGCGCGTGGCGTTTTAATGCCTTCGTGAATGAATGCACGAACACTTGCGAGATTAGAGAGAGGAAGTCGCCTCTGCCAGTAATAATCTTGACGCGGCCGAGGGTAAATGTTGCAGGCTCGCAATTTCTCGCTAGCACCACCGCGGACGGAGAGGGCCTCCAACTAGTACCTCCAGAGTGTCGCTCCAGAGGGGGCTATTTTTGTGTTTTGCTCGACTCTTCCACATAGGACAGACGTCTTGGAAGCGTTGGGGCGTCACCCACACTTTACACACGAACGGACTCTCGACTGTGGCGTACACATTTCATGCCGTCGGGTGGACCCACAGGCAGGGGTCGTCGTTTCTTTTTGTACGTCACGTCGCACTCGGGCATTCGTTCTCTCGGAGAGTTGTCGCAAAGGGGGCCTTCTTTTGGATTTGAATGCACGCGCAGGAGTAGATATCTGGGTCTCTGCGGATTTTAGTTAACTCGTGTGCGTACAAATTGTTCCGTGATGTGGCCTTTGGTGTTTTGGGACCAGATTCGCACGAACATTTCTATGAAACGACCGGAATGCGTAGCCCTCAAGTTCTAACCCTTTTTCTGATAAATGGATATTTAAAAACTGTACCACGCCTTTGTCAATCTACTGCAGGGCGGAGGCCAAGGCACGCCACGTCGCTGTCAAGGGTTTGTACTCTACGATGGTGGCCGCTGCAGTGTGGTGAATGATGGTAGGCGCCAAGATCTGGTCCAGATATCACTCGCCACTGACACGGCCAGCGATCTCTGGAACGACGCCGTCGCTCCGGAGGTATTGGCGTGTTTTTCCGCTCAAATTCGGGCGGAAGAACGTTCAGCAAATGTGAATCATCCCTCTTTGTCTGACTTCTTTCGCAAGACAATGAGCCCAATGGTTTATTAAACTGAACCAAAACGTAATTTACTGGTTTAAAACAGGCATTGCTTGACCAGCATTTCTTTCCTTATCGATGATCGTATTCATTTTACGTGCGATGAAACGACGTCAATTACGGCCGTCGTATTCCGCGCGATCTAAGAACCCTGATTCCGAGTCTCAACGCATGGTAAGGGGCGTAACGATTAATCGATTATCACCCCCCCCCTCCTCCTCCTCCTCCAGCAAATGGCACACGCATCGGGTAAGGCTGTTGTAACGAATATATGTTTTAGATTCGTACACGGTGTAATCCCTTCACGTGACCCCGTCCAATCGCCACGATTTCAGGGCGTCGAGGTGGCAGTGCACGTCAATGAAACACGTGGAGTCCCCCATTACGCTCGCGATGCACCCGTTGACTATACAGGATCCATGCTTAGAATGTGCGAACGTTTCATCGAGACTTAATACACGCGAATAGCCATGATGATATTTACAAAAAATATCAACTACAGCAAGGGTCCTCGTTCAATGCGATAGATGCGTTCCTGAAAAGTTGCCGCGCTGAGCGAAAAACGCGTTAGGCGAAAACAATTTCCCCGTAAATAATTGCCACGATAAAGTTTGGCGAAATGCAATGCAGGCACACGATGTACGGACACACGGTGCAAGATGGCTGGACAAAAAACCGTTACTGTATCATCATCATGGGACCTCCTTTGCCAGTACCAAAATATACCAATAGCGGTTTTCCCCTTTTTTTTGGCAACAAAACTGACACCTTTTACAAGGAATCATGTCTACATTAACCGCAATACTTGCAGTCAAATGCAAACAAAAACACAGTACTCTGGTAATTTATGCATTGTCTTTGAAACTGATTGGTCCACACCAGAGACAGCTTTCTTTGGAGTGCGCCTTTTGGCGTCATCTGGTCGAACACCATATGAGACGAGGCTCCAAAGAAAGCTGTCTCTGGTGTGGACCAATCAGTTTCAAAGACAATGCATAAATTACCAGAGTATTGTGTTTTTGTTTGCATTTGACTGCAAGTATTGCGGTTAATGTAGACATGATTCCTTGCAAAAGGTGTCAGTTTTGTTGCCAGAAAAAAGGGGAAAAACCCCTATTGGTCGTTACTGTATCATTCCGCGTGCTGTATCGCACCGCTCAGCCACGCAGCTCAAGAAAGTAGTTCGTCGTCGACAGCTCAGACACCGCGCTATAACGGGGGGGGGGGGTAGGGGTCCCCCCAAATGGAAGAACCGCGCGTCACAGTGAAGACGCGGCTGCGTGCACACGCGTTAAGCGAGGACTTGCCGCATTGAGTCGAATAGCTTACGCTCATTCGCGCACCTCCAATTGGCACCGTTGGCGACGTACGGTGTGAAAGAAGTTCAACACACGTAATGGTGATAAGTCGTCGAATGGCTGTAGTGAGGGGATCCGGTTAATCGAGTGGCTTCCCCCACGTCCCCCCCCCGCCCCCCACAGCACATCAACTTATTCGCGTTTTGTTTATGCCGCGTCACATGATTATTGAAAGTCTCTAAACATTCCTAAAACGGCACTGCCGTTGATGATGTTGTAACTCCTGCTACTGCTGAGCGAAGGCTTCCACACGCCGTATCGGCCGTGGGGCACGTTTGACCATACTTCACCACGCTGGATAATGCAGCTTGATGATTAAGTGAACGCACCCGGGATCGATTCAGGCTTCACTCGCCACTGACGTTAGCCGTGGCTGGGCATAGAGCTCTGGTCACCCCGGGATCGGAGCCGAGCGGTGTGCGAACCAATGCGCCACCTTTCCCAACCTCGGTATTTTTTCTTGATCACGACTCAAGCGTTCGGACTTTTATGCCGCACGTATTGTGAACCTGTTTTTTTTATATACACACACACACACACGTTTTATACCGGGACGCTGCCCACGCTGGAAATGTGCAAGCGATGTCGACGGTGACGACCTGGATGTCCATGCAGCTCTACGATCCCGATGAGATATTGGAGACATTTCATTGTCGGTGTTTGCAAATCCGCCGTCCTGTTTACATTCGGAACTCGCGTCGTCGCGGTTTCTTTTATTTTTGCATAACGAGAGGCTCGTTGGTTGTTTATGCAAAGGTGTCTTATTTTTTTAATGATAAAAAAATCTATTTATGAGGATAGCGATTCAATATTTATTGATCAACTGGCAACTGATGATGTTCCCGTTTCCGCGCGCGTCGATTTTTGATGGCGAGTTTGTCGAAAGCCGTCGCGATATTCCTGGCGCGCATTCTGAGGCATCACAAACTTTGTTTTTGTATCTCCGTGACGAAATAAATGTTCACTTAAGCTCCGTCAGCCGATGCGACATCATCAAGAAAAATGTAATCGTGTTTAACACGTAAGCTTTCGCGACCAGTATCATCCATAATACAGTTTTTTTGAGGGGGGTTAGATTAGTAACGGTGTATCTACAGATTACTGGAATACAATCGAGCAATCGGCTGATAATGTATTTAACAAAGCTAACACTAACCAAATTAACAAATTTGCTAGACTGACTAACAAACAACTCTCAACTAAAAATGAACATTTTAAAAATACGCGCTCTAACCCAACAAAAACCTGTATCATGTCAAATAATATTGGGCGGGAAAGCTCACGAGGCCGCTGGTCAACCTCTTCATTTTATTTTGTCTCCTTCTTGATCAACGTCATTGAACAACAGTCGCCCACAATGCACGAGGTCGACGGACTGGCGTTCGCATTTGGCGCAGAGTCGGCTCACGGACAAAAGTGGTTTTAATTAACGGTGGTATATGTTCGTGGAGAGAAACAATTGTTCAATAATTAAGCACTGGTCAACACACTTTTTCTGGCATAAGGTATTCCAACGGTTTAAGGTAATTTTGGGGTGCTGATTACAAATCTGGCATCAGTTTTTGTCTATCACATCAGGTGTTTGATATATCAAATATTGCATTTTCAATAAAAACTGCAGAAGAGAAATATTAAATAAATGTGGATATCTACATAAAATGATATTATAAACACACTATCCTAAAAATGCAGCACCATATTTTAACACTAAAGCAGTCACTGACTCGCAACAACTTGCAATCATAAGTGACAGAGTTAATTTCGGGTAAAATCAATGAAAATGGGGTATGCCGATAGCATAAAATGAGATGTGATAGAGCAAATCTGAGATCAGATTTGGAATCAGCACCCTGAAATTAGTCTAAAACAGCTGCAAAAGTCCAGGCCAGAAAAAAATGTTTTTTTTGTTGACCAGTGTAATTTGGTGATGCCACCCACCACCCCGGCTAAACTACAGTAAATTGTTTCCATGGAGGAGATAACTCGACTAGAGTTGAAGAACAACGCGACATCTCAAGGAGGCGGTGGCGTTTGCACGATTCGCGGTGCTCTTGTTTCGCACGTGGTGGGATGGTGGCGGTGGGCGGAGGGGTGCCAGGCCGTTTCCCAGCAATACGTCATTGCAAGTTAAGGCTTTTCTCGTTAACGCCTGCGGAGTCAAATGTCAAGCTCTGGGTTGGCCGACAAACTTAAGTGGTCATTGTTTACACGAAAAAGTGAAGCTGAGCGCGCCTGCCATCCCAAGTCCGCAGTTTTGGGGGCCGCGTTCCAGCTCGCTCGCGAATGAATCCCAGGCCGGAGAGCGGCCCCCTTGGAAAATTCTGGCTGCAGGCCCACAATGAGTGGGCAACTGAAGTTGGGAAAAAAATAATTTAATAGCGGCGGAACCTCGAGTTCAAGCTCGAGTGGCATCTCGTGGGAACGCTGCCTGGAGAAGCGGCGGCCCCGTCGTACGTCCATGTCCTATTGGTCGTTTGAATCTATATACTCTGTGGTTCTTTCGGTAAAGTCGCGTAGGTATAAAATATAATAAATCACGAGGTTTCGGGCGCAACACAAGCGTCCACCTGATGACGGGCGCCTGTGTTGCGCCCGAAACGTCGTGATTTATTTTATTTTCTACCTACGTGACTTTACCGAAAGAACCATAGAGTATGGATTCCTGCGGCCACGAAAGCATCAAATCAACGTCTGAGTCTCATTGCGCTGGTACCGTCCATTCGTTGAGGTCGGAGTCTGTGGGAGTCTGGGCATTGGCACGCGGGATGTATCGACTCGCTTAATGAATTTGACTCGACTTCTCTCTTTTTTTTGGGATTGTGCTGGAAAATTATGATTTTATTTTAGTCGTTTGAGGATTAGTCGTTTGAGTAAAGATCGTATTTATTATGAACGTAGGGCAATCAATAATAAATGTTGTTCTGTGTGTCCAACGCACAGCATTGCCGTCAGTGTTATCCTCCTGTCCAGGCAAGCAGCCCCTTTGTATACTAATAATAATCATTCTTGATGATGTCTTTGACGGTGGTTTACTGATCGTTACGTCAATCTGTTCGTGAGTACAACGCACCACGGATTTGTGTAAAGGCAGTGGAATTCCGCCACCTCGTGATTTTATTGCGTAATTGCAGATCAAGTGCTACTCGTCTCGGTAACATTCCTAGCTCAATAGACACCCCCCATTGCCGAGTGTTGGAGAGCCTCTCAAAACACGTGGTGTGGGTCTTGGTGGGTGGGAGCTTTGACCCATAACTTCACGCCGGTCACTGCGGGTTGATTAAGGCGGGAGGCATAGACGAAGAGGCATAGAAGTATAGCACAACTATGCATTTCGCTGCACTGCCTTTTATTTCGCCGACAATGAAGCAGCCTTCGACAACGCAGCAGTTTCGTACACGGTGTGCTGCAGGTCGAAAACCAATAATTACGATTTATCTCTCGTTTAGAAAAGAAAAAACGCAGCAACAATAATCAGTGACTCAACAGAAGCGAGCATTCAAGCACGTGTCGGCTTCACCGAACTCGTCACCGCAATACCACGAACCTCCAAACACGCGCGTACCGACCACCCCAACGTGGGCACGCTTTAAGCGCGTTTGCTTGCGCGGGGTGAAATTCCCGGCGCGATCATCTTCGCACGCGCGCTACTGGTCAGATGTTCGCGTCTCCTCTCAACCGGGGAGCCTCGGAGGTTGATTCCGGCGCGATCGATCCCAGGTTCGGAGAGACGGTGGGGGGTGAGCGTATACTCAACCCTCGAGCAAACAGCGCTGACGCCGCGTTGACGATTCGTCTCTGCCAGCGGCTTCTTCACCTGGGATGTACGGCACCCCCTAGGGGTGCGAGACACGGCCAGATGATGGTGTTGTTGTTTTAACGGTAAATCATCGAAATACGCAAATTAAGCACGGGCACGTAAGTACAATTTACATTGTTTCACCAAACCGATGTATTTATCAACATTGTAATTCTTCTTGGTTCTTTCGGTAAAGTCACGTAGAAGGGAAGTAATAAAGATGAATCCCTGCAGTCACGAAAGCTTTAAATCGAAATTTAACATTGTAATTGTTTTACGAATGACAACCAAAAGGGGTGCAAGGCTGCAGTAACGGGTGAAGAAGCTCTCAGCCGTTCGCCGCCTCGCCCCAGACCTATGCCCGCACGGCGACTACAGCTGCGTACGGCCTCGAGCTGCGAGTGTGCGCACGAGAATACTTTAACGAGAAGAGTAATAATTTAATAGAGAATAACGCAACAAACGAAGCGAGATATTTGAATATACGAACTACTGTGAGAGATTATATTTTGTGTACTTTTTTTGGTGGAAATAAATGAATTCATAAAGTGTCTTCGTTTTTTTTATTATTATTGTGACTTGCAACTATTGACTAGGGATTATTGTCATCCTCGCCATCGGGACCGACGTTGATTTACTTGGGCTCCTTTACAACCAAGGCATCGATCCACTGCTGGATGAAGGCTTCCTCATGAAGTGTTGTATTTTTAAATCCTTTATATTAAGTTCACTTGCGCGCTTGCTTGCTTGCTTACGACCGTGCAAATCTTTCGGTCGTTTTTTAACCCACTTCCCGTGATCCAATCGAGCTGACATTTTCCACACAGACTCGTTGTGAGTGACAATTAATGTTCGTGAATTTTTTTTTTCCAAAATTTTACACTTTTTAGGACAAAAATATTATATTTAATTACCAATTGCTTAATGCTGGCATGCAATCATCTGACCCATAGGTGGCAGCCATCTCAAGCCAGAGGACGAGAGGACTCTAGCCGCCACGCATATAAAGTATTTATAGAGAAAACTTTGTTTTTACGGGTTAATTTTTAATTCAATACCATCCCGGTGATTCCATTGGTGTCATGAGACAAAGTATCAATTCGGATCTCTCTGGAGCAGTGTAATCCCCCCCCCCCACCCGACCCACCTCCCCTTTGTTGGAAAACTGTCCACGGAAGGGAATATCACAGAGCTACCTCTGAGATTCCGTCAAGTGATTTCTGGTTCGCGCAGTAGAGGGGCAGCACTTCCCACCCACCACGCTACTGCGTTACAGTCAAACAGTTGAAAGCTGGAATCTAGCCAAAGTGAAGCACCAAGTTTGATATAATTGGCATTTGTAACGTTTACATTAGTTTGTTCCCCAACCCACGCACGTCCGATTAGCACGGTTGGGTACGTACGGTGCGAAAGAAGTTCAACATACATACTTTCAGACCTTCCTTCAGCAAGCTTTAACCTCCGAGAATGTGTCCAATACACATATTTTGCCTTCTTTTTTGGATTGCAATGTCCACGTCGAAGAAAATATAACTTTCTGAATTCAGAACGACAATTGAAACTATGAGAGAGAGAAAAAATTAACCCTAAAAACAAAGTTTTTCACTATAAATCCTTTATATGCGTGGCGGCTAGAGTCCTCTCGTCCTCTGGCTTGAGATGGCTGCCACCTATGGGTCAGATGATTGCCTGCCAGCATTAAGCAATTGGTAATTAAATATAAAAAAAAATTTGCCTAAAAAGTGTTAAATTTTGGAATATTTTATCACGAAAATAAATTGTCACGCACAACGAGTCTGTGTGCAAAATGTCAGCTCGATTGGATCACGGGAAGTGGGTTAAAAAACGACCGAAAGATTTGCACGGTCGTAAGCGCGCAAGCAAGCAAGCAAGTGAACTTAATAAAAAGGATTTTTTTTTAAACCTCACGTTACCAAGCCCAGCATCACCACTGAGCGATTAAATCAGTTAAGTTGGGGAATCAACGAGTTTAACAACCTTAATGTTGGCTCGGGACACCCTAATGAACATCAGCCGTGATCAATCCATCGCTGTATGAAGGCCTCCGAAGGTCGTTCGCCAGCTCTCGCGACCCTCCGACGAAATCATCCACCGCGAGCACTTACACACGAGCCAATCGCGTTGCTCCATCTCCCATCCGCTGGCTGCCACTCCGTCATTACTCTTTGCCAATGAGCCAAAGGCCATTCTCAAACGATCATTTGCTCAACGGTGAAAGGCCCACGGGCATCCGAGTTAATCCAGGAGGTGGGTGTCTGCGCACGCCGTGCTTCCTCGATGGCGAGAGACGTCAATGAACCAATGCGGAAATTCCTCTTCGCGGTTCGCGAAGAAGTGAATCAGCTCGGCAAAAGGGGACTTTTCGGCTCAGGCAGGATACTCGGCGGCGGTGCGGGCTATGAATAGCCCACAACTCGTAACAACACGTGCATGGCCAAGTTGTTTTTTTGTAAATGTCAAATTACGTTAACGGTAAAGTCGAAAACAAATTTTCAACAGATTGGCCTTCACTAGATTTCTGCTCTACACGTGGCGTAATTTTGTGTATTTTAGTTGTGGTTTCTTGCTTGAAAACCCGGCGACGTAAGTTAGATTCCCCGACCACGGCTAACATCAGTGGCATGTGACATTTTCAATGGGTCCTGGTCTCGCTTCACCATCCCGCGCCGACCAGTGTGGTGAAGTATGGCCAAACAATCCCCCATTGGCGACATGGCGTGGAGAGGGCTTTTATTATCAGCACAATGCGTTGACAAAGGGCTGTACAATGTCGTATTTAGGTTCTGGTCAAGATCTCATCGCGGACAATGCCGTTAATGCCACCGCATCTGGCAATTGCTTCAATTATATTCTGCCCGACTCTTGTGTGCTCAACAAGTTCGGTCGCTACTCTGCCCCAATGCGTTTGTTATATCTCAGTTGGCAAGTCGAGACACCCCAGGGCAATAGATCGAACGACGCGGCCAATAACCGAGTAGAGACGATCATGGCGCAGACCAAATGATGCGTTGCTTCGTCTTTCTCTGCATCTCTCCCCGGGTCCAGTGTGTCTCTCGATCCACGTCTCTCCGTCTCAGTCCCTGTGTCCGTCTCCGTGACTCTCTCGCTCTCGTCTGTATGAATTCATTGTTGCCCGTCCCTTACGTAACATCCCATTATAGTTTTTTTTTGGGGTTAGATCGCGTAAATATACGTGTCGTTAAACCCGCCACCACCGACACAGCCAATTAGTAATGATTATCACGTAAACAGAACGTGCCAATTAGTCACTAGTACAGCACACCGGTGTGTTGGAGAGCAAAGCCACAACATTTACACTCCGAGTACGACGTTCCGCCAGCAATTACAACCGGCACCATCAGGCGGACAAGCCAACCCCCCACTAGACTTTCAACGAGTCGCGTATTTCATGTGATCGTCATAATTGCCGCACTCACGACGTCTCGTGCCCCTTCCAGACCGCCCGTGCGTCTGTGGGTGGGCTGCTGTGCGCGCAGCATCGCCTCGTTTGTCACGCAGTTCCACCCGCCCACTCGCTTCACACGAGCGCGCCGTGCGGTGAAGAGAGCGCGGAATCCGTGGGCAGGAGGCAAGGAACGTGCGTGAGAAAGCGAGAGGGTGCGATGGGGAGAGTTGGGCAAGGGAGGAGGCTTTATTTGTGGGAGATTGAAAGAAGAATGGATGGGTGGGGGGGGGTGCAGGGAGAGCGTGGCGGAAAGAGGAAGAGAGAGGAGGGGGAACGGAGGAAACGCGGGCAGCTGAGAGGAGGGAAATGCGGAGAGGGGAGCGTGGAAGCGAGCGAATGAAAATGCTCCCTCAATCCCACAGTTTACGGTAAGAGGCACGGAAAAGACCTTTAGCCAACTCGACATTAGAACCAATCAGATAGGGAGGCGATTGTGGCGGTGGGTGGGGGAGGGGAAAAAAACACGCGCGGTCGACCGTACCGCGGGCCTGCTAACACTTCTACGTCAATGATATTTAGAAGGGGGAAGGAAGAAAAAAAAGTCAAGATCACACGCAAAATAAGAGCGCACATGGGACTACAAATTGCGCGCGTCTTGTTCCTCGCGGAATTGAATGAAGCTGGAGCAGCCCATGGCAGGCCAGTGACGGGCGGCACCGACGACGACGACGACGATGATGATGTTTGCTCCTCGTCACCTCGACCACAGCGGCTGTCAGCGTTCCGCACTCGGGCGGGATACGTGTGCGGTAAATGCGGACGTCGCGGACGGATTGAAACCGGACGGACTGAAACGATACCGGGGAGGATCGAACGGACGCGACAACAGACTTCGCGGATATGTTCAACACGAAACGTGACTCGGATCGGACACGTGGACGGATGTGATCCGATGGACGGATCCGACGGACGGACCCTCTGATGGACTTGACGGAACTGCTCAGGTGACAGGCGGACTTTAGCACCCGGTGAAGACGGCTAATGTTGTTGTCATCATATTCTTGGTTCTTTCGGTAAAGTCACGTAGAAGGGAAATAATAAAATAATAAATAATAAAACATTATAAGATCCAATTTTCACGACGTTTCGGCCACAACGCAAGCAGCAGGTGAAGAACAGGGCTGTCGGAAAGACAACGTTGTCTTTATTATGTTTTCATTTTATTATTTCCCTTCTACGTGACTTTACCGAAAGAACCAAGAACGTGAATCCATGCAGTCACGAAAGCTTTACATCGAAATGTGTTGTCATCACTTCTTCAAGAGGATGGGCACTTGGTCGTGCGAGGCCGCTACGTGGTCGTCCGTACCGTTCGTCTTTTCATTAATCTGTTAGAAACGCCCGTGTATGGTCTCGATTGCCCGAGGTGATGGTGCGTTGTTTGGCCATGATCACATCTCGATCGTAAATGATTGGTGAGACGATGTGGTAGGCACAGGAATCTTGCACCGCGGTGGGACGCGACACTGCGGTGTAGGTGACCCAACCCTGAGAATCGATCAGAGGGAACAAAATCCACCTCGCTCCGTCTGTTGAGTAAATTAAATTCTTGACACCAGGCGGATCGTGCCCCTTTTTAAATTCTTTATATTAAGTTCATTTGCGCGCTTGCTTGCTTGCTTACGACCGTGCAAATCTTTCGGTCGTTTTTTCCAAAATTTTACACTTTTTAGGACAAAAATATTATATTTAATTACCAATTGCTTAATGCTTGCGCTGCAATCATCTGACCCATAGGTGGCAGCCATCTCAAGCCAGAGGACGAGAGGACTCTAGCCGCCACGCATATAAAGGATTTATAGTAAAAAACTTTGTTTTTACGGGTTAATTTTTAAATCCTTTATATTAAGTTCACTTGCTTGCTTGCTTACGACCGTGCAAATCTTTCGGTCGTTTTTAAACCCACTTCCCGTGATCCAATCGAGCTGACATTTTCCACACAGACTCGTTGTGCGTGACAATTAATGTTCGTGAAAAATTTTTTCCAAAATTTTACACTTTTTAGGACAAAAATATTATATTTAATTACCAATTGCTTAATGCTGGCATGCAATCATCTGACCCATAGGTGGCAGCCATCTCAAGCCAGAGGACGAGAGGACTCTAGCCGCCACGCATATAAAGGATTTATAGTGAAAAACTTTGTTTTTACGAGTTAATTTTTTTCCCTCTGCCCCATACCCCTGGATTTGCAACGATCCACAGAGCGCAGCGGAGGAGATGGAGCGACGGAGGAGGCGCAGGGAGAGGAACAAAGTGGCCGCTGCCAAGTGTCGGAACAAGAAGAAAGAACGAACAGAGTTCCTACTGCAGGTGACGGAGACCCGCGGCTCCAGTAGCAATCGTCATCGGCCATTCATCATAATCAGTCTCATCGTCGTCATCATCATCATAGGAATAATCACACCGTCACCATCCCTAAGCATCAGCTGCATTCAAACTTAATTAAATCAGTACATCAATCATCATCATCATTAGCAGCAGCAGCAGCTCTCAATCAAACACATATCATCACTCCACGTGGTAGCGGAAAAGCGAGCTTCAGTCAAATGTGACATATATCAGTCCCTTATAATATTGATAAACGTAACCGTCATTATTCTCCAAGGTAAGGATCCTTCTCCCCCCCCCCCCCCACCATCATAATCACCACCACCATGAACACAAACAAATTCCCCATCATCATCATCACGAAGTTAGGCTGCTTTGCAGCGTTGTGATGGTTGTCATGCGGCCTGGTGCAGGGAATGACATTGCGCCTCCTGTCCAATTCCCTTCCTCTTCTCAGCCCAGGCGCCGTTAGCTGTGCAGTTGCACCGCCTGCACACTCGAGAGCTACCCCCCCTCCCGCGCCCGCCGTGATCATCATTACTCGGCAAGACTCCTGGTTCCTCGGCTCTCCTCCCGTCTCACCACCCCACACCCCCCCCCTGCCCTTGCCTCCCGCGCCGCAGGAGTCGGATATTCTGGAGGTGCAGAACTCGCGACTCAAGTCGCTCATCGAGAAACTTCGCGGCGAGAGGCGCCGCCTGGAGCTGGCTCTGTCCCAGCACCGGGGCGCGTGCCGCGCGCACGGAGACGCGGACGAGTCGGAGCAGCGACACGTGTTCGTGCAGCTCGCGGAACAGCGAGGCCCTTGAGTCGCGGTCGGGATACGTAGAAAGGGTCTGGTCCCTCCTCCTTCTTCTTCTTC
>CM025629.2:8179105-8191030 GCA_014621495.2 Entosphenus tridentatus
TTTTACTTTTATTAATTTGAATTTTTTACCTACGTGACTTTACCGAAAAAACCTAAGAATATGAATCCTTGCAGTCACGAAAGCTACAAATCTAGAAGTAGCTTTATTACTTGTGCGTATCGCCAAAACACTTCACCCAATGTTGTTGTCTTGCCGAATTCGCGACTTGTTAAGTTCACACTGCGGTAGAGCCGTGCACTCCACCCCCGTCGCAGCCACCTGCCAGGCTTTCTGATCCATCCATACTGGACGTCTTTATAGCTCATCGAATTCCTCCAGTCGAAATAAAGATTCCGATGATTTGGAGCAAGCTCCTCTCAATCCCCCGTCGCCCCTTCCGCGCACGTCCCTTAGATTCACTCTGCCAGCCAAACTCATCTGTGATCAGTCAAATCGGATGGCGCTATCAACCTCGGTGTCACGAGTGAAAGTACCAGTGAATTGTATTTTGAATAACACCTCGAATTGTGAATTTTTGTGTCGTCGTTTACTCTCCAGTGACTACCTTCCACACGAGCACTGCCGACTGCTGTATGGATGCAGTAAGGGTGCACCTGGGGGCTCAATGAGCTCAAGATAAGCGTGTCAGCAAGTGACATTATTGCTTTTCCAAAGTGAAAACTGAAGATGAATGTCCATTAACATGGTTTGAGGTCATTACATTCCGAAGCAAAGTTGCTTCATTCGCAGCTACCTGCCCAACCCAAGGGTAACACAGACAGGCAACAGAAAGCTGATCGCATGGTGGTGGATCTAAGTGAAGGAAGCCCAACTCTGCCAAGTCCCCTGGCTGGCGTGGGAAAGCTGGCTCAACGAGCATTACATAAAGCCATTCCCACTTCATGTAACATTAATCCACCCCACCCCCCTCATTCCAGCCATCAAATGGATTTGTCCTTTTCAAAAACGATTTAACAAGCAGTTTCACAAAGTATTGGGGGGGGGAGGGTGCCGAGTTATAATGGTGTTAATTCCTTGGGTGTATAATTCGCACATCTTAACACAGAAACCCCGAGAGCTTACAAACGTGCGGTACATTTACAGTAAATAAAAATCCCTGCCTTTTTTTTGACCGATAGATCTTTCATTCTCCAACTTAACCTTTTCTTGGTACTGACTGCTGTCAAAACACTCAACTGAAGCCTGAAAACACAAGTAGAGGTTACCCCCTCCTTCATAATCTCACTTGAGGGTCCACCCATCCACGAAAAATGATTCAGAAATTAAATGTTTGGTCAAAATGCTGCAAGTGTCAAGTTCTCGCTTCACTGCAACGTCTCCTTAAACTATACCACAATTTCTCAGATATGCTTAAGGGCTGCAACAGATATTCTTTTGTGACCAACGGATATGTAAATAGCCTGCAGTAGGCCGACTTGTTGTTCATCATGCTTGTTTGAAAAACAGATATAGCCCGGCAGATAATGCAGCAAAGTTTTTTTACATTTTACATAAGCGTCGCGCTCAAGATATGAGGCCAGTGTGTAAACCCAGGGCTTAAAATGCCAAGCCCTGCCACCCTGGGGGCCACATTTTGCTGTCCCTAAAATATTTAAGGCTGTTTCGTAGTCATAACCTTTGAGACTGTGAACCAACAAGAAAAATAACCGATTTCTTCAAGCAAAAATACTCAAAATGTGAAGGTGCTGTGATTAATATTCATGAACTCAATTGCCTATTGCATCCCTCTTGGGTGCCTTATTTACAAACTCAGTATTCATTTCTTTTTTTAATGGCGATTGGTACAGGAATTAAAAAATATATATTAAGCCTGTTTCTACACTGACAACATCTCAGGATGCAGCCAGTAGTTTGGAAAACATAAAAACGATTATATTGACAAATCACAAGTCTGAAAGCACTGGGCGAGTTTTTTTGAGACGCTGGGCTGCGTCCAGAGCGCTGAGTCTCGGCGTCATCATGGGAGGGGGTAGTGCTCACCAGACGCCTGCAGTTCTGAGCTCTCAATGCCAACCACACCGCTCGATGATTCCAACCCGAAGGCAGGCAGCCCCACTCCCCCAGCGGCGATGACCGCAGCAGTCTGCGCACGGCTCAGCTTCCTCCCGACGATTCGTCCGCAAGTGTCTCAAAAGAGGTCTCGGCCGATAACCAAGCACTTACCGAGGCTACCCATAATCCTCGACAGCCAGTGCATGGGTGGTGGCAAGCACGCAAGCGGTGGTGGGAGGGATGGGCCGGGGGGGAGGACAGCATTTCGCACAGAGCAGGGTGCGTCTCCCGAGGAGTTGATGGCACGCTGATAGCGGCGGCGGAGGGGGGGAAGAAGGACCGGTCGGAAGTCGGCATCCATCGTGGCGCTACGTGCTCTCGGCGAGCTCCGTGACGCCGCTCTCTAGGATGGGCACGTACTTATCGCTGATCTGCAGTAGCAGGATGGCGCGGTCCAGGTGCGAGCGACTCACGCGGTCGCGACTGCACGGCACCCAGCGATGGATCACCTGCCCGTCGGAACGCAGCGCGCGGTGGCGGATGCAGGCAGGCAGCGAGGGAGGGAGAGGCGCGGGGAAGGGGCTCAGATTGCAGCGATTCGGGGAGGCAATGGCGGAAGTGGAGGGGGGGGGGAGGCGATGGGGCAGGATGGGCGACCACCAGCCGAGGGGAAAAGGGCAGGGTGTGGAGAGGTGGCGGATGAGGTTGTACGAAAGCGAGCAGCGCGGTGGATGAGTGCAGCAAATTAAACAATGGAGTAGAGGAAGTGGTGAGGTGACGTGTAGGCAGTCATTAAAGGGCAGTGGTGGACAGAAATGTGTGGCCGTGAGCAAAGAGTTGAGACAATTCAGACGGGGCCAGGCAACGTGTTTATAAACATGTTAAAAGAAAAAATGATCAGTCAGCGGCCGTGCAAAAGTAAGGGTCAGGTGTGATTTTTAAGGAAAAGCAAAGCGAGCAATCAAGCATGCACAGCAAAGCAGAGTGAAACAACACAGAAGTTCCCATTAGAAACAAACACAGGACAGACCCAAAGCCAGCCTATGAAACCAAACCATGTCATTGTGTCGTTTAGTGGGATATCTCCCTCGTGTTGTCTCAATACATTGCTCAGGAGGGCAAACTATATTAGACAGCACATTATGAACAGAGGTTACGTGGACAATTAAGAGGGTTAGTGTCAGAACGTTAGGGAAGAGGTGAACTTTGGGTAAACCATTGGGTTAAGGGCACGGCTGCCATGAGGTAGTGTCGGAAGGAGTATTAGGGGTGCCAGAAATACGTTCTGTGGGGTAATATGAATAACTGTTTATGGTCCCTAAGATTATTAAAAACAAACCGCTAACAGTGCAGAGATCATGGGTTAGACTGGGTTTAGCCACCCACGCTTATAAATTACATACTGCACAAAACATATAAAGGTTTTGGTTTTTCACGTAAATTTGGCTTATCACAGCTTTTAGAACCAAAACAAAAATGAAAGTCTGATTGCCAAACAACAAACACTCCTTTACCCGCACGTAAAAAAGGGGTGAACCACCAAGTGTGGATAAGAGGACAATGGAGGCGACGCTACACTTTTTAACGCCACCTCCGGGGGCCACTCTCGGACAAAGTGACATCGGTGACCGCCGCGAAAGTTCCAAACAGAAACGGCTTTCGCCAAATTTCCACCATGTCAATACCAGCCGGATCGGCACGCGATAACTGGGCATGAAAGGCGAGAGGGGATGGGGCTAGGGGGTGTCTCCCTCGCCCGCGTGGCGGGGAGGCTGCCGCGGCCTTGGCGGCGGTGGCGGCTGCGGTAGCAGCAGTGGCTGACGTACAGTGCCCTCCATGCCATCCTGGGGGCTCCAGTCGCGCCAACCAGCCCGGCCAGCGCGCGCCCGCACCGAGTCGTCCGGCCACTGCAGCTCACGGCGCTTGGAGGCATGCACCGAGTCCAGCACCTGGCTCACGTCCACAATCTGATGCACGGAGACAAAGGAACACCCACCCCCCCCACCCCACCGTGGTCAATGTCGTGCCCATAGTCGCTATACGAGTTGCGTGAACTTACTACGTGCAATATTTAAGAACGAAAAACCACTGTTTCTCACGAAGACAAGGATTCGCCCGTATAGCCGTAACAGACTGTTGAGGCAAATGCTGTTAGTGAGCACATATGAAGCCTGGCACGGCACACGAGGGGGCGTTGGGTGGCCAGCACTACACCCGGCCGCCTTCGTCTCCCTCCTGGCGATGTTTCAACATCTCACCAGGTACTAATGTGAAGCTGAGTCGACCTATAGGAGGCCCAGGACCGGTTCAGATAATCGTCACTGGTGATGGCCATGAGCGGGAATGGAACTCGGGTCGTCGGGTTCGTAGCGCGGCACGCTAACCAATGGGACACCGCCCCCCCTTAGAAAACAACTGTTTCTCACGTGCACACACACAATTACCAAACCACCTTCTGTTCATTCACCTGAACTCTGGCACCAACGGTTTCCCTCCTAGGCGGTGTTCCGCCAAAACTCGCCAAGGTCAAACCTGCCGATCCGCCAGTCCCACCGCCACCACCGATACCACTGACCGCAGCCGCCGCAGACAAGGGCAGCCCCCCGCACCCGCTGCCCGAGCCTGCGCTGGAGCCCGTGCCCGTGCTCGCGTTGGACTGCGAGTCGGCGTTGCTGCCGGCGTTGCCCGCGAGGCTAGCGCTGGCCTCGGGCGCCAGCAACCCCGCCGCGATGGTGGCCAGCGTGGACGTGCTGCGCTTGCCGAGCGGCAGGATCACGCTGCTCAGCGTCGAGCTGCTCGAAGACGCCAGGCTCGACCGGTTGGCTCCACCGCCGCCGCCTCCTCCTCCGCCTCCTCCTCCTCCGCCGCCGCCGCCGCCGCCGCCGCCCACCATCTCGGGCGTGCACAGCGAGGCGAGGCCGGCGCCCTCGGAGGCGTTGCGGAACGACGAGTGGCACCAGGAGCCCGGGACGACGCCCGAACGGAGCGACGAGGGCTGCCGGCCGCCGCCGCCGCCAGTGCCGCCCGCTCCTCCGCCGGCGCCGTACCACAGCACGGACGTCTGGCTGCCCTGCGACACGCCCGCGCCTCGCTGGGGAGAGGCGCGTACCAGCCCGGCCTGCAGGGACTGCCCCAGGGAACCTGCGCAGCGCAGGCGAGTGATGGCAGTGGGTGAAAACCCGGCAGCTGCGGCTGATGGAGCCAGAGAAAAATCACGCGCGCGCACCGAAGAACAAAGAGCCGGAGAATATTTTACCGAGGGTTTCTTGTTGCGTGTGCAGTCATTAAAACGCATCACCGGCCCTTTACACACACCTGGCACGGGCTGCCCTATGACAGGCTGCATGGCGGCGTGGCTGCCAGTTGGAGGGGCGTTGACGCCAGCGTGCCCAGCGTGCCCCTGGGAGGGGTTCCCCCCGGGATTTGGGCCCACGGCACCGCCACCTCCCCCAATGGACGAGAGCCCCCCGACACAGCAATCGGAGTCGTCCACGTTTCCGCCACTGTTGCACCCGGCGCCGCACCCCTTCCGCATCCTGCGCGCGGCACGAGCCACGTTAAAAAAAAAAACTTTACACTGGACCAAGAAGCAATCGGGTCGATGGCAGAATTGTCAAGGCTCTCTAACATATGAAACAAAATCAATGCGACGGGCTTCCGATATACCATTTGTGGTAACATCGACACGGTGTTTGGGGCAGACTAGGTGTACTGAAACTAGGTGTAGTGATGTAGCCTCGCTGGATGAGGTCATGCGTGAGACCAGGATATTATGGGTAAGCACATAAGCAATACCGATAGATGCACAAATATGTGCTTCCTACTCTGTCAATTCACTGTCTTATCACTGTAAACAGTGATGTAATCACGGTGTTTGTGCCAGGCAATTATACGACACATGGGAGGAGGAATACTTGCTAAAGGTCCAAATGACACAAATGGTTATAGGTTATTACACACACGCATTGATACATACTTCACATAGACACACACATAACAAGACATATTATTCTCTATAACAGCCTATATAGTCTGTTGGGGCAAGTGCTTTTACTGTGCACTTATTAAGTGGAATAGTGTGGCCTCCACCATTCCTGGCTGTGTTTGCATCCCAAGTGCTGATGTTCTCACAATGAACAAAGTACTCAATCAAGACCAAGTCAACCCAGGATTATTTCGGATACCACTCGGCACAGATGTTGGCTGTGGTTGGGAATCAAACTCAGGTCATCAGGTTCAGAGTGCAGTGAGCTAACCACTGTGACACAAATCCCCACTCGCAAACACGAATCTACGTGTACACACACACACACGCGGGCATTCATTCACACTCTCACAATGCACACAAGACAAAGACCACCCGTATAGCCTCAACAGATTTTTGGGGCAAGTGTTGTTAGCAGCACCCATGAAGGTTGGCACGGCCCACGAGGGGGTGGGTGGCCAGCACCACGCCCAGCCGCCTTTGTCTCCCCAGTGGTTATGTTTACACACCGCACTAGATAATCATTTGAGGTTCAGTTGACCTAAGGGAGGCCCAAGAACGGTTCAAATAATCGTCACTGGTGTTGGTGGCCATGAGTGTAAATCGAACCCGGCTCGCCGAGTTCGTAGCGAAGCGTAGCGCTCACCGCGACACTACATCTCCCCTCGCACACAATCACACACACACACACCTGTGCCAGGTGGCAGCCAGGAAGTGTCCGATGCTGCGGACGGTGATGGCCCCGCCGGCGACGGAGCGGAGCTGCTGGTGCGTGCCGGCGTACGAGGTGGTGAGCGGCGACACGTAGATGGGGTATCCGATGGGCTGGTCGCACGACGAGTTGATCATGTTGCGCAGCGCTTGCTTGGCGTTCTGGATGCTGCCGCGCTCCGGGTTGCGGTTACGCAGGAACACGAGCTCCTGGAGCTGGCCGGCCCACAGGCCCCGCACGCACTCCCGGTTCACCTGCCGGGAATCGACGTCGTAAAGCGGGAGCGCAGCGATTCGGAGATTTTGAAAAGTGATTCCTTATGCTCGTGAACAGCGACGCACTGCAGGTTGGCGTCACAAAAAAAATGCAGACCCCCACCTGTTTCGTCTGTATGGGATAAAGTGTTTCCCCCTCGCACACGTGGGCTTTCTCCGGGTGCTCTTGTTTCCTCCCACATGTAAACATTCATTCATTGGCCAACAACACTTTAATATATAGAGGACTGCAGAGCTTAGGCGACTGTTCGCAACGGCTTCCTGCTTGTCTGTGGCTCCTCAAGTTTAATTCTCTCTACACGAGAGTGAGCAATTACTGTGCACGATAAAATATAATTATCATTATTATAGGAATTGATGTGAGGTATTAAATTGGGTTCAATGCCCAATTTCTTCCCTCTTCATAGCCCAATGATCGGGTGCCCTCCAAGCCCCACGTGCCACCAGTGCACTTGCACCGCCTGTAAGCTCAATCGCTATGTGCCACTCACTACTCGTGATCAATTCATGGGTTTCACGCGCGGTCATTCATGCCACCCGGTCCCACCTCGGACGAGCCCCCACCCCGCCAACCACCCCCCCTCCCCGCCCCACCTTGATGACGCGGAAGCTCAGGTAGCGGCGGTTGAGCATGATGACCTTGTAGTCGTCCGAGCCGTCGTCCAGCACGTGGCGCAGCGCCAGCAGCGAGGGGCGGTTGGAGAGCACGGCGTTGCGCCACGCGGGGTCGCCCTCGTGCGAGATGACGAGCTCGCGTTCGTGGTTCCAGATGGCGTCGTACAGAACTGCCGGGTCCTCGTATTCGTCCGGGGACGTGAAGTGGTCCTGGCGAGGAGAAAGCGCGGTGATCTAGCATCAGGGGGACGTGTGCAGTGACCAGCTGATTTCATGAGCGAGACAAGGAATTTCGATTTTAAGCTTTCGTGACTGCAGGGATTCATCTTCTTGGTTCTTTCGGTCTACGTGACTTTACCGAAAGAACCAAGAAGATACGAGGAATCTTTGCGGCTGGAGATTAAAAAGCCTTGGAAATAAGTTACATTAAGGTGAGGTCTACCATTATACTTCCTATGTCAGGCCACACACTTTTCAATCATCCCCAGTGAGAGTTTAACCAAGAAGCAGGTTCAAAGAAAGGGGTTAGACCAGGAGACAGGCCTCGTCTGCTGACCTGGTGTAACTTGAGTGACATGCGCACGCCAGGGGCCACCACTTTGCGCAGGAGTTCCATGTCGGCAAAGATCCACTCGTCCTTGGGCGACGTGATGCGGAAGTCGCCCTTGAAGAGGGCATGGAGCCCGTACAGGAAGGGCTCCAGGCTGCTGCACCCGCCCACACGCACTGCGGCATCAGTGCTGGGACACAAGCACTCGTGACAGTTGCAACCACATTACGTTGCAAAATGCAACGGCACTTTGAGACAATAGACTGACAGACCAGTCTCTCATGAGGTCCCGTCAGTGTCCGGTCTGTCAGTCTATTGTCTCGAGATACCACGTGGGACCAGTCTGTCAGTCTATTGTCTCAGAGGCCCCGTCAGTGTCGGGTCTGTCAGTCTAGTGTCTAGAAATCTCACGTGGGGCCAGTCTGTCAGTCTATTGTCCAGACAACCTTCACCTGGAGGACATGTGGTGGGAGGCGGTGCCCAAGGCTCGGCGTCCCAGCACGCAGAGCCCGAAGCAGAGAGTCACGAGGTTCGAGTCCTTGGCACTATCCACCGCCTGCTCTCCAGCCCACACGGCAACATTCATTCATTCACTCACTTACTCATTGATTTATTCATTCGTGTGCTTATAATTATTGTTTATTATCAGAAGTACCACAATCTTTTGGATGTAATGACTCATCCTCCATGCCAGGCTCAATAGATCGCCACGTTACAAGGATTTAGTGATTACACTGAGCCTGGTTTCCATTGGTGGACATCTACACGCTCCAGTCGATACCCTAGTTTATATTCTCCAGAATACGATAACGGTGCCTTCGGGGAGCACAAGTTTAGTTTTGAAGATTTCTGGCAGCGACAGGAAAATGGAATTCGAGAGTGTAGGGAATTGAGTGAAGCTTGTGAACAGCCTCCATAACGAAATTGGGGTCACCATTCATTCGTGAGCAGGACTTTTTTTCATCTCACATGCCGTCTCCTGTATACTATAAGTCTCGTTTTGTACTATATTGTTTGTTGTCTAATTCACTGCATGTGAAAATTCTACATTCCTGTGGACCAATATCTGCAGAGGACAAGTAGTATTGACCATGGAGGGCTGATGGGAAAAATGTAATCGATCAGGATTACATTTTTCAAGGCTTTTCGATTGATTAAGTACTCCATCAGATCAGCACGGATGGTGATAACATCAACAAATGGGTGCACAGGCTGCAATCTCGCCTGCTCGCGCCGGCTAGCACAGTGCTGGATCCACTCGAGGTAGACGTTGCAGAAGCTCTGGCGCGAGACGCCCGACAGCAGATGGTCGTAGTCCTCGTCGATGTTGGGGTTGAAGGTCGGGTCGACGTCGGCATAACCACGCTCGCAGCACGGGCGCAGCCCCTCGCGCACCACCTCGCTCTCCAGCCACTCCTCCAGCCGCAGCGAGCTCACCACGTAGTAGATTATGCTCTGCACGCGAGACGCAGGTGACACGTGCTTAGGAGTGGAGGGGGCAGCGCGGCCAATGGCGATCGCTTACAGAGAAAGCAGCTGTTAACACTTTCCCGTTCCAAGACGTCTGCAAATTGCAGGGGGGTGGGGGTCCCGTTCACCTCTGAATCTCGGAACGTGCGAGCACTTCGCGTCAATTCTATTTAGAGACGCATAGCGCCGTTGTTTTCAAATAAGTGTATTCACCACAGAGAACTGTAGCGGCACGACTGCACTCCACGACAGATAGGCACCAAACTCCGCCACACGCCCTCGAGCATAGCCTTTTACTTCCGGAAAGGGTTAACGCTTCCACAGCCACGCGGTTTTATTTTTGTGTTGCGCCCTCCTCGAAAGCCACGAACGCCCCCCCCTGGCAGGTATGCCACACACCTGTGCCTCCCCACCCGCACCCGCCGCCAGAGGTCGCAACCGGGTACCCGATACCCGTTCCCTACCCGATACCCGGCTGGGTACGGGTACCCGTTTGCGACCCTGGTGCGGCCGGGTACGGGTACGGGTAGGCCGTGAGTCACTGGTGAGTAACCGTTTGTCACTCATTTCGGGTAGGGTACGGGTACAGGTAGGGAACGGGTACCTGTACCCGGCCGGGTACGGGTACCCATTTGCGACCCTGGTACGGCCGGGTACGGGTAAGGAATCAAAACCCGTTTGCGACCCCTGCCCGCCGCCCATCCGGCCCAGCCGTCGGCTCACCTTGACGTAGTACGTGAGCAAGATCTTGCGCAGGTCGAACACCTGCAGCATGGTGGCGGCGCTGTTGTCCGTGATGCTGTACCCCTCGAGGACGTACTTCACCACGGACACCTCCCAGGCGAGCCAGCGCTGCCCGAACGCGGCGTTGAAGGACAGAGCGTGCGGCAGGTGGCCGGGCTCACAGCAGCAGCAGCCCTCGTCCTCCTCCACGCCCTCCGTGATCGCCTCCACCTCCCGCTGCTGGCAATAGGTGCCTGAGGAAGCGCACGGTCCACTCCTCCGTTATGCGATCACAAGTTCGACTTGTTCAAGTGTATAGATGCCGCCGCAAATCAAGACGCTTCACAAAGCTTGTTTAACATTTAAATGAGTAAAAAAAAAACATTGCGGCTGAAGACCGAGAGAGTTTCTACATTTATTCTATGTCCATAAAATCAACTAAACCTATTATCCAGGGAAATTTGTGAACTTCAACTCGCAACATTGGCGTCGTGAATCTTCAAATATTGCGAGCGCTTCCTTATCGCAAGCACACACAAGTACACAAACTTATACATACACGCGCGCGCGCACAGCACACAGAGCACGCACAACCGACCTCTGAACTCCAGGCCACGCAGCTGAAAGGTGACGAGCCCGTTGCCGATCTCGATGAGGTGGATGAAGGCGTTGAGGTAGTCGGACGCCAGGATGAAACAGTCGCCCGTCGTGTAGTTTCCCCAGCGGCCGAGGGTCAGGTCGCCGCACAAGCTGTGCTGCAGTGAGCGCGTCAGGTGCTCGTAGAAGATGGAGTTGAGGTTGTTATCGTCCGCACCTGCGGTTTTATTTAAATGCGTAAATCGTCAGGATGTGGCACAGCGGGTGACGGATGGGTAGATATCAAATTATTACAGTGCGCGAAAGATGTTCAACATACATACTTTGATTGTACTGTCTGTTTCAAATGCTATACCTTGGTTGTTCTATCTCCTTCGGCCCATTAGCCAAAAGGTTTAATTTGCACTTACCTGACAGACTGAAATAAAAAGCTATGCTACACGCACACACACACATTTAGATGCATGCATCGTGACTGTGAAAATACATTTCAACCAATGAATTGCTACAATGTCCCATATATTTACAACCAACAAATGAAAGGGGTAGTATCACTACCATTTGTGTACGATTCCCCAACTCTCCCCTCGAGTGCTCGGCGTGCGCACCACCACCGATCAGCGCGGCTAAAACGCAGTCACGGATGAACATCGATTGTGAGGGCCGTTTAAAACTGGTAGGCCTCATGCGGCCGCGGGTTGTGTGAAATGAACATGTGGATCTACGAACTTCACAGGGCAGGGCGGTCCAGAAATTTTCAACTGTTATGATGTACGTATATATGTTGAACTTCTTTCGCACTGTACTTAGCCAATCGGAGGTTCGCGGGAAGGACAACAAACTAAACACAAAAAGCAGTACTAAAGAAATTCATTTTCAAGTTATATTTAAAAGTGCATAGCTCCAGTGGCTTCCAAATAACGGAAATAAAAATACACGTGTTTTGTCTGGCAAATATCAATTTACACTCATTTTGGGATAACCAGGGGCAGGCGATCACCACCCTGCACGTGCGTGTGCCAGGAAACGGCGGGGGGGGGGGGGG
>CM025629.2:8203994-8230706 GCA_014621495.2 Entosphenus tridentatus
GTACGGGTACCCGTTTGCGACCCTGGTGCGGCCGGGTACGGGTACGGAATCAAAACGCGTTTGCGACCTCTGCCGCTGGGTTCGTAGCACATTGCACTGACCCACCACACCACCACTCCGCGCACACACAAACACACAGGAGCACAGAGACTATATACTATTCAAACTTCTTTTCACAAGGTAAGGCCCACTGAGCTATATAGCTCTTTTTCAGAAGCGACCTCGCCACAAATGATAGCTCAATAAAGTGGCTTATCATGTGGAAATTTTTCGCAGCCAAATATTCTAAACGCATGTTGATTCTAAATGTGGAGGGGGAAAACCTACGAGACCCTGAGAAAAATCCACATGACCACGGGGAGAGAGAACATGCAAACTCCAAATATGAAGGTGTCAGAGGGCCGGGATCGAGCCCACAACCTCCTCAATACCAGGTGAGGTACTTCTAGATTTGAAGCTTTCGTGACTGCAAAGATTCATACTCTTAGGTTTTTTCGGTAAAGTCACTTAGGTAAAAATAAATAAAAATATAGGTGAAATTCCTACTCGTAGAGGGTATTAATTCTAGATTTGAAGCTTTCGTCACTGCAAGGATTCATACTCTTAGGTTTTTTCGGTAAAGTCACGTAGGTAAAAATAAATGTATTATTATGTATTTTTACCTACGTGACTTTACCGAAAAAACCTAAGAGTACCAGGCGAGGTAGTTTAACGTCTCTCCAGCGAGACAAAGGGGGCCAAAGCAAGCACACACACGTTCTCAGGCGAGCGTCACCTTTATGAGCGAGTACTGGCAGCTGGCGATCACCAGGCAGAACTGCAGCACCCAGATGTCGTGGAAGAAGCCGGTCTTGAGCAGCACGAAGCCAAGGAACGCGACGAGCACAGCCAGCACCACGGCCAGGATGTTCTCGCCCAACTGCCGGTTTCTGCGAGCGTGCCAACGTACACACGTGCCACCAATGATCGGTCTCGTGAGCTACCTACACTAAGGTGCACCGATGTTGGGTGGGAATCGAGGGCATGGAGCACAATGAAAGATGGTTCTGCTTCAGTAGCTATGTAAAAGCGGTGATTTGTTTTTTAACAGTGTTTGAAACTATCTCAGAGGTCATTGATGAATCATTCATTCGCAAAATTTGTTTGGGTTAGCCGGGGAACTTTCACCGTAACTTAAACTTTACGTGCAGTGCTTTGAGGTCCCATGCAAATTGTGCTTTATACAACAATTATTATTTTGAAAACATTCATCCTGCATAACGTTTGTTTAAATTAGCGCGAGCACTTTACTCCACCACATACAATTTTTGTCATAGCGGGCAATGTAACTAAATAATAAAATCCACTGTTGTACTGGACCTCTAAGCCCAGCGGTCAGCAACCTGCGGCTCTTAGGACTGGTTCGCGATGTTATTCACGTGCACTGCTACTCTTGAATTCGAAAAAAGGTCCCTTCTTGTTAATGCAGTTGCTGACCCCCCGTCTATGCCCGTGTGTTTTTGTCCCCCACCTTAACCAATACAGCACAAACTAGAGTGGCACAGGATAGTCGAAATTTCCCTTGTCCAGCAGCGGATTGACAACGGTGCCGTACGTGGCACAAGAGCTCCCAGAGACGCCGCGCTGCTCTCTGGCAAGCGAGTTCCGGCCTCCACAGGCAGATGAACCCACCGATCGAGCAGGGCCAGCAGCGCCAGGCGGTCGTAGCGGATGGCCAGCCATGCTCCGGGGAAGAACTGCAGCTTGTACCGCTGCTTCACTCGCTTCTCCCCGGGCCGATCGCTGTCCGCCAGCGTCCCCGCGCCGATCCCGCCCCCAATGCCGCCGCGCCCGTCGTGCACCTCTGGCAACGGCAGCTCCAACGCCGGACCCCGGAATCGCTGCTGCGCCCGGAACAAACGCTGCCGGGGCGGAGCGAGATCGGTGGAAGGAAGTAGGGAGAACGGGTTTAGGTGTCGTAGCGTAATGACGTTGGGAGGGGGGGGGTTTACGGACGGAATTGAGGCGACAATTGGAGGGTGAGAATTTTATTTAGTCCCTGGGTCAGAGCAATAATTTGGTCCCGCCTGAAGAAACATTTTCTGTTTTATAGCCAAAAGACTCTTAAGGGATCGCCAATCCACACTGACCAGCATGAAGCATGGTCAAATAACCCGCACACCCCCACATGTTGTAGGGAAGGCCTTCATCCAGCAGTGAATTAACAAATGACAAGAAATGTACATGTAAACTACTAGAGTTGAGCATTTTTCTATTTTAAGATGATAATGAAACTAAAAACAAAACTATTTCATTTTACACAGCGTGCTGTGCATGGCACTGCTCTACGGCTTCTGTTACAGGGCACTGACAGTGAGCACTCAACGTGCGGCGTCGGCTGAGTGGCAAGTGAACGAATGGACCGATCCGTTAAACTTTAAACTAAACTACTAAACTATTTCTTATTTCACCAGATAAGGCCCACTGAGCTATCTAGCTCTTTTTCAGAAGCAACCCAGGCAACGAAGTGGCTTAACACGTGGAAATTTATAGCAGCAAAATAGTCTAAATGCATGTTTCTAAATGTGAAGGGAAAAACCGGAGGACCCTGAAAAAAAACACCATCACGGGGAGAGAGAATAAGCAAACTCCAAATATACAGCAGGTTTCAGGGTCGGGATCGAACCCATGGCCTCCAGTATACCAGGCGAGGTAGTTAGCATCTCGCCACTATGCACTTCCATCGACACCCCCACCTCTTTGCTCGCACCTGCTCCAAGAAGACGGATTCACGGGGACGCGGCACTTCGATGGTCTCGTAGGGGTTGAGGTCGCGGTCGCGAGACGCCGCTTCCTCCGTCTTGTCGAGGAAGCCGACCGAGGGCGCGTCAAAGTACGAGTGGCTATCCCTGTGTGAGAACGCGCGAATGTTGGCAGAGTGGGGAGCATGAGCAGTGGGTGCATGTCAGTCGTCTCGGCGAGTTAATCCACAACAGACCTGGGACTCTCCCATAAACCTATTACACTATCACGAGAGGGCAGCATCAACCGCAAGGTGATGGTCAAAACTTTCAGAGGTTTGAGGTCACTCACATGCAATACAGCGTTAATTCATTGGCCAATTTGGATAAGCATGAAAGTGACTGGGTGGTACAGGGCGAAGCCTAACGAGGATTCAGGTGACTCGTGCAATGGCATTTCATCAAGGCTGTAGTTAAAAGACCCGATTACCCCTTTTCCACCGGCATATTCAAGCCAAGCCAGCACGGGGCTATTTTTTGTGCCAAGCCAGAACCAAACCGCGATACGCTGACCTCTGAATCCGACTGCGTGTGACGTCAGTCAGTACTCGGTGAGGACAATCCAGCGCACCTCTGATTAGCACGGTTGGCTACGTACGGTGCAAAAGAAGTTCAACATACATACATAAAACACCGCGTCAAAAACAAGCATCTCAGCTATTTCACTGCGTGTGATGTCAGCAGCACGGCTCAGCTCAGCTCAGCTTCTGCAGTGGAACAACCTATATCCTTGTGATCTGCGCCAGTCTAGCAAGACAGTCCTAGGCACGGCTCGGTTGCACAGTGGAAAAAAATAAGTCTTCGTGGCTACACGTGACACGTGGGCGATGGAGAGGGCCTCACCAGCTCGAGTGCTTGGGGTTGATGGTGGCGTCCATGTTGGAGAGAAGCGTGGCACAGCCGTCGCTCTGCTCCCCGAAGGTGTACGTCATCAGGTTCCCTGAGGCACAGACACAACAAAGCCGCCAGCAGGTTCAGCCTGCATCTCTCCCTTCTCTATATGTATGTATGTATGTAGAACTTCTTTAGAACCGTACGGAGCCAACCGTGCTAATCGGTTGGCTGCGTTGCCTTCTGTGGTCTCCTGATAGTGTTTCCATGGTCAATGCTCTGCTACTGGTAGGAACCTCCTCGTTAGACCAGCCCACAGGGAATTATTGTGTCCGTCCGTCGTGCATCCAAAAATGGGAGGGGTGGGGCTGGGTGGAGAGGGGAGGGTGGGGAGGGGCTGGGTGGGGAGGGAGGGGCTGGGTGGGGAGGGAGGGGCTGGGTGGGGAGGGGAGGGGCTGGGTGGGGAGGGGCTGGGTGGGGAGGGTGGGGCTGGGTGGGGAGGAGCTGGTCACCCCGTGGTGCCCTTATAAAACTCAACGTTTAACCTACTCACGCCGGCTTGTGCCCGCCCTCACAGTCGGGCATATTTGGGGAATACACCACGCCGCCGTTGACCCTGGCCATTGACCGAGCAACCCAACGTTCCTACCAGCTCCCTCCGCAGGAATGTGTTCTCAGTATTCTACCAGTATGCTGACCTGCTAATACAGCGTGATCGATGCATAGATATCTCAAAGATTACCCTCTTACCTTATCCTAAACAGACTCCATATCTTACAGAGGAGTGTGTTCAAATACCTAATTAAGTTTTGAATAATCCCTTGTTCAACGCGGTGCGTGCGTTCCTGAAAACTTCCGCGTTAAGCCAAAACCGCGTTTGGCGAGGAATTACTGAATCACATTTCCACTTTAAAATCAGCCTGCAACCATTCCATGGCGGGATAAAGACATAAGATGAGGGTACACCGCCACGTACTCTATCCGAAGCTCACCATGCACTACTAAATGTGAAAATAACTTCAAATTAAAGGCACCTTTACTATTTAAAATAAACCTGTGAGATTAAATACATTCAATCCAATTAAAATATATAAATTTAGAATTTTCCTCTCAAAGCTGAGCAAGTCAACAAGCAAAAAGGAAGAGCAAATGAGTAGGTTTGTACCCTGATACAAATCTTTACGATGTGATGATGACTGGTGATAACAATTCTCCAAAACTTGTAAATTATATTCCGCATTTCCAATGGAATGGTTCTGCTGTCGTACTTTCGGTACGAATAAAGACTACTGACAAGTTCTTCAACATAAGCCTGCACATTCACAATGTGAACCATTTATAACGCACACCATGCAGTCATAGAAACACAATGGTTAAATTGACTAAGCAAATTATGGCGTATAATAGCCACCATCAACTACGCTACAAAACATTTTGAAAAGCACCAATATCGTGAGTAACAGCTATTTATTTATAACTTTTAATTATTGTGGTGGCGAGTTTCGTAAATATTTGGTCAGAAAATAATATATTTAATAACATAAAACGAGCAACGGTAATGTCGACATTACGAGATTTTGCAAAACGGACGTCACGGTTACCATGAACTTTATCCCCGTACAAAATATCAGTGCCACCACAGCAGAACAATCGGCGGAACGAGCGGCGGAACGGTCGGCGGAACGAGCGACGCCGTCTCTCTCTCTCACCATCCTCATCCTCGAAGCAGTGCACGGCGCCGGACGTGGTGTCATCGTGCGACGTGGCCACATGCAGCGGCGGAGCGCCCGGAAGCTGGGCCTGCACGCACGACGAGGAGCTCGCCCCGCCGTTCCCGCCGGGGCCTCCCCCGCAGCTTCCGC
The DNA here is from genome assembly GCA_014621495.2 of Entosphenus tridentatus. Classification (NCBI taxonomy): domain Eukaryota; kingdom Metazoa; phylum Chordata; class Hyperoartia; order Petromyzontiformes; family Petromyzontidae; genus Entosphenus; species Entosphenus tridentatus. The sequence continues at coordinate 8,209,468 of CM025629.2, forward strand.
CGGCGGCGCCACTGCCGCCGGCGCCGCCCGACCCGCCGGGGCCACCGCTGCCCGGCACGGACGGCCCCAGGGAGAGCGGAAGACTCTGCACGGGCTTGAACAGCGATGACGTGCGGCAGCGGGGGCCGTCCGGCAGGCTGCGAGACGCAGCGCAGAGGGCAAAGGTTAGAGTGGCGCGAGGCCAGGATCGGATGGGAGCAAGTCGTGGAAATATCGCGCATATGCATGGATTGTGTAAGGCTTTCGAACAGGCATTTGTTTTCAGAATAATTCGATTCAGAGAATCAAAGTCAACTGGTAGCTGTTTGGGCAAAACGTGGTATTAAAATTGTTTTGCATCCCACGTCTTTTTTGCAAATTAAGTTTTGTTTCAATCGACTCAACTAGAATTGTTACGACTCAGATACGATTCTATTTAAAAAGAAGATTGCGTGTCGTTTGCTCTTCTTTCATTTGTACTGTTTGTATCAAATTCTGTTTTGTTATTTTGTTTGTAGCAGCTGTTAAATTCGCATGTAGGTCACATTTTAATGTGCATAAATCCCAAATAATCCATGCTTGGCAAGCACGATATAACGCACACATCATAAGTGTACTAATCTATTTTAATCACGGACCACTGCAAGTAAAATTTTTACCGCTGCTACGGTAAGATATTTGTCACGTATGTCCCAGATCTCCTTTCCAAGAAAGACGTGGGTTATCGGCGTCACCCTCGCAAGGTTACAGGAATTCACGCTCTGCACACGCGACTTCGGAAACTACGTTCGCAGGCGATGGCGGCTGGGGATCTCTCTCTCACCTGAGCGGCGAGCCCAGGATGGAGGGCGGCGGCGTGGGGTTGCTGCCGGCGTGGTGGCGGCGCCGCACGGTCTGCCTCCGCACCGCGCCACGCGTCATGCTGCTGTGCCGCCGCGGCTTGCCTCCCTCCTCGCTCACCGATGACGGCACTGCCCACACGCCGCGCCGTTAAAGAGACTGCTCGAGGGGGGGGAGATGCTTCTGGGTCTGGGATGGGGAAAGGCTGCACATTGCAATGGCGGTGGCTCCATCATCGGCGGTTTTCTCCACCGGATTGGGCACGTGCAGTCTCGTGCAGCATACCAGATGAACTGGTCTTATGCGGTGCCAAGCTGTGGTAAATCATCATGCCATGCTGCCTGCACATGATATCAAAGAATCCACCTGCACGAGTCCCTTGAGACTGGAAAGGCTGAGGTACCACTTGCACCAGGTACTCATTTTAGGCTGAGTCGACCTAGGGGAAGCCCAGGACCGGTTCAGATAATCGTCACTGGTGTTTGCCGTGAGCTGGGATCGAACCCGGGTGGCCAGGTTCGTAGTCCAGCACGCTAACCGCTACACTACCGCTCCCCACACACACAACAAAACACACGCATGCCACCGATTGCACAAATGAAAACAAGTCAAAGCATGCACACAGACACACGCAAATAGCCACACACACACAAATAGCCACACACACTCACCCCCACCAGCCGCCCCCTGCTCCTCGAGCTCCAGCCAATCCGAGTGGCTTCGCGTGACCAGGTCCCTCCACTCGGACGACGAGGTGGCGATCTGGCTCCTGGTCACCAGCTCGCGCCACTCCGCCTGGCTGCCGTTCCCTCCACCGCCGGAGCCGCCGCCGCCGCCGCCGCCGCCGCCACCGCCGCCCGTGTGCCCACGCGACATGAGCTCGAGCAGGCGGGCGCGTCCCAGCAGCGAGCGCTCGTCCAGCGCCTCGCCCTCCTTCTTCTCCAGCTCCGACTTGGACGAAGTGAGGGGACGCGACGACGACGAGGGGTCCTCGACCGCCGCGCCGGCGGTCGCCCCCGCGGCCGCAGAGTCTCCTGCCGAGACGTCCGCTGGGCCGCCACTCGCCGCGGCGACTGTGCGTACCGATATAAGGAGAGAGGTTTTACGATTCATCGATTGCTATAGAACACCGCGCACAACACGCTGGTGTTTTAGACTTCTCTTTGGCTACGTCATCTGTAGAGGGCGGTGCGGGAATATCTATTATTGCTCCAACCAACAAGTCTACGCTCCCCGCCTCCACCAACGCGCACCAATTCAGGAAGGTCAAATAACCCCCCAACAATCTGCACGGTGTGGGGAGGCCCCCACCTAGTCGTGCATTGAATTGTCGACTCTTAGTTCTTAATAATTATTGGTGCGAGCTGCATTCACGTCCCCCCTCCCCAAGGCTACGGCATCAGATAATCGGTGAACTCTTTATATTCAAAAATATCAAATTGCCATGTTCGCACTTCCCCGGGGGCACTAAATTGTCCGATTCTGCTCCATCAATCAAATTAGTCAATTTCGTCGTTGGTCATGTAGTAATAGTAATAGTCACTGTCGAGTTTGATGAGTTATCGACTGCTTCAACAAAATTTTACTTTGCGGAAGAATGTTCTCGTTGCTAATTTCGTACACCAACCGAACCGCCGCCACTCACCTCTTCCTCCGCCCGCCGCCCCGGCCCCCCCGGCATCCATGCTGAGCACGCGCGCGTGCGTCTTGGCGCTCGCCATGCTGGGCGTACGCCGGGGGGGGTGCGACACAGAGTGCGACGGCGGCCGCCTCAGCGGGGGCCTTGGCGTGCCGGTGCCGGCAGGCGGGGCCGCTCCGCTGCCGCCGCCACCGCCGCCGCCGCCACCACCGCCCCCCGTCACTCCACACACGCCGCGTTTCCCCCGCCCGTGCTTGTGCGAAGCAGCCGCCGCCGCGGCCGCCGCCGCCGCCACCGCCTCGAGGAAAAGCCCCGAGTCGGAGTCCGGCGATGGGCTGGAGTGCGTCGAGCTACTGTTGAAGCTGCTCTCTCGGAAGAAGCTGTTGGTCGAAGACGGCGAGCTCAGCTCGCTCGAGTCGTCGTCCTCCTCGTTGTTCTTGTCGCGCACGCCAAACGGCGTGGGCACCGTCACGTACTCGCCGCCACTGCCATGAGCTCGGCTCGGAGCCGAGCCCGCGCTCGGGCGGTCCAGCTCAAAGCTACCGCTGCGTTTCCGCCTCGTCTTCCGCTTGCGACTCGCGCGCCGCAGGAAGCTCGACGACTTGGGCCGCACCGCCGGGTCCGCGCCCTCCCCCGCTGTTGCCACCCGTGCGCTCTCCTGCACGGGCCTGCCACCCCTGCTTGCCGGGGACTCCGCGAGGCTCGGCGCGACGCTCTCCGCCGAGCTCGGGCACCCGTCCAGGTTCTCGGCGCCGGTCCTGCCACCCCGAGTCCGACCGCCGTTGCCCTCCTTGACGTCGGCCGCCTTCTGCGCCGCCAGCGCGTCTGCCGCTATGAGGTTGGAGTGCGGGTTCGCGTTAGTTTCGCCGCCGTACGAAGGAAGCCGCTCCTTCTGCTTAGTCCTCGCGTCCGCCCTGGCGGACGACTTCTCGTCAGCCCTCGGATCGGGCGGCTGGCTCCGCGCGGACTTGCCGCGATCGTCCTCGGAAGCGGCGGCACACCGCGAGCCGCGGGGGTCGTCGGCGGGCTCCACAAAGCGCAGGCGGCCCGAGCCGACCGAGCTGAGGCTGCGCAGGCTGTTCCGCGACTCCTCCTGCCGCAGGGAGGCTCCGTCCGGCAGCCGAGGGCCGTCAACGCCACCGCTTCCGCCGCCGTCTTCGTCGTCGTCGTCAGGCGCGTTACCGGGCGAGTCGTCGACGGACATCGAGGCCGCGTCGCCGCGAGGGCTCCCGGGCTCGCGGCCGTCGGGCGACTCGAAGGCCCGCAGCGCCGGCATGTCGAGGAACTCGCTGAGCGACGCGCGCGGCGCCTGGCCGTCACGTCGGCGCGCGGGGGCCTCGCTCGTCTCGCTCGACCACGTCAGGCGGCCGCCGTCGGTGGCGGCGGCGGCGGACGCAATCGCCGGCGCGTCGCCGCTCGTCGCGCGGCCGCGCTTGCCCACGGACGCCAGCAGCGTCTGCGTCTCCGAGTCGAGGGAGCCCGAGCCGTGGCTTGAGGCGGGGGAGTCGCACGAGAGTAGCGGCGGCAAAGGTGGCTTCTCCCTCCCGAGCGCATCTGTGGGGGTTTTCATACCGCGAGCGCAGACGGTGAGACGTGCGCGCACGTCGTGGCGAGTGAGGCGGCAATGCTTCAGCTAAGCGGAGAAATGATCAGCCAGCAAGGATTCACTGTTCCGACGTGCACACTCAATGACGCAACGAACACAATTATTTTTAATACCACAAAAAAGTTTTCGAACTCTGATGTTCATGACAGTCCCTGCCATAGGAACATGCAATTTCCACTACTAGCTCAGGGGATGTAAGCAGAACATTGCCATTATCCCATGTTCATCTGTGTAAAATAGCTCTTCAGCCCTTGTTTCCACTGTTAGAATGATTCAAGTGTTTGTGAATAAAACATGAGAAGCAATTCTAAAACAAGGAAGCTCTGAAAACCAGCTCTTGGCATTTCTCCCGCTACTCTCAAATGTCGTAGTTTCCTCTAGTGTAGCTCTTTTGAGTTTTGTGCATTTTTACAAAACCCTAAAGAGTCCTACATAAGCATTACTTAGCTTAAGCAGCTTGTGATAACACACAATACCGAAGACACCAGCCATAAAATCCTTTATTTTTTACTTTAAACAATTAGTATCCATATCCTCAAAATTTGACACCAAGAGGCTATGCAGCTGCTGTGCAAAGGAAATAGCGGATGCGGGAGATGTTGCGTCACGTCAGTGAACAAACCTTTGGCACTGCCAGTGGACTCGAGGACTGGGAGAATCTCAACCTGGTAAAAAAAGAGCAGGAACTTGATCAGCGGAACACATTACAGTAAATGCCCCGAACACATTCAAATAAAAATAAGCTGGCCTTTTAATATACATACCAATGAGGTGGCTTATACATGCTATAGGTGCTGACAATGGCCATGTGACAAGACTACACTGGTCAACACACTTTTTCTGGCATAAGGTATTCCAACGGTTTTAAGGTAATTTTGGGGTGCTGATTCCAAATCTGGCATCAGTTTTTGTCTATCACATCAGGGTTTTGAGATATCAAACATTGCATTTTCAATAAAAACTGCATAGTAAAAATATTTAATAAATGTGGATATTTACATAAAATGATATTATAAACACACTATCCAAAAAATACAGCACCATATTTTAACACTAAAGCAGTCACTGACTCGCAACAACTTGCAATCATAAGTGACAGACTTAATTTCGGGTAAAATCAATGAAAATGGGGTATGCCGATAGCATCTGAGATCAGATTTGGAATCAGCACCCTGAAATTAGTCTAAAACAGCTGCAAAAGTCCAGGCCAGAAAAAAGAAAAAAAATTGTTTGTTGACCAGTGCTATTTATTGCAAAGCAGCAGCGACAAGTCCTTTCGTTGAGCTCACCCGATGCAGGTCTCCTGCGCAGGAGTTACGTGAGCTGCACGCTAGAGGCGGCGTTCCCTCCCTGTGCAGCTCCACCACCTCCACTTTGCCGCCACTGCCACTCGTGCTGCCCCCGCCAGGGTCTCTGCCGATACGAACACGATCATCATTTCTCTTCCTGTCAAGCCACTGGACACAATAAAGCTGACAAAACAATGATCTCTCTGTTGCAGCAACCAATGCACATTTGCACATGTGTTTCCCCACACCTGACAACATCCTCTTCCCAAGAATAGTGCTTTCCACCCACATTCTCGTCCGAACTTCAAAATGGCTCACCCATATCCTGCCCTGTATATGCCCACTCATGCGTCTTTATATGTTTGGGTATACAGCTTATCACAACGTTGAGAGACAGAAAAAGAAACACACAGATCGGAAATAAATTAGAAGAAAAGTGGGCTTGGGCAAGCCACGTCGCTAGAAGGGCTGATGACCCATGATCAAGAATAATGATGGCATGGCAGCCCAAGGATAGAAGAGTGCGCATAACAGGGAGACAAGAGCGTGTGCAGGTGCTACGTGAATTATTACATCGCAGGACGTGATTAATGCCGACGGCATGGAAATGCCTCCATCCAGCAGTGGAATGATCACGGTTGATGATGCTCATGATGACCGTGATGTATAATGGTGATGCAGCATGCCCGACCGTCCCTTGGCTATGGCACTGTGGTGCTACAGCAGGAGTAGGGGAGGGATGGAGGGAGGGATGGAGGGGGGGGGGTGTGCCTCACCCGGGCCCTCCGCTGTACTCCTGCCTGGCCCCGCTGCTTGGGCCGGGTCCCACCGGCGTCTCGTCGTCGTCCTGCAGCGCGCCGGGAGGCCGCGAGCGGAGGTCCAGCATCTCAATGCCTCCTCCTCCGACGCCGCCACCGCCGCCAACGCCGCCGCCACCGCCGCTGCAGCCGCTACGCTCCACCAACTCGCCCCGGTCAAACATCATGTGCAGCCGGTAGTTGACGGACTTCAGCGAGGTGAAGAAGATGGCGATGACGCCGCAGTAGATGCCCACCGACACCATGTTTGGAGGCAGCACCTGGACAAAACAGCCAGCAGAAGTTCAGCCAACTCTCGATTACCCAGGGTAATGGGAGGAGGGAGGTGGGGGGGGCGGACAATCTATATATAAAAGTCAAAAATTGTCTGTTTGTAGGTGTTTGTGGGTTTGTGTGTGTTCGCGCGCTTGCGAACGATTTGCCTCTCCAACGGTGGGGTTTACGAAAAATAAAAATAGCCAGGTACCACGCCGAAAGCCCCGTGGCTGAGCAAGCGCCATTCCTTTTTCACATCCGTCAACTTTAAATTCGCTTAATTAGCGATTTATGTGCGCTTCCTTTTTATTTATTTATTTCACGTGCACGACCATACGAACTCACGCGCCTTTGGTTGGGGGGACGGCCCATGCCAAGTCGCACGCCTTCGGTGGGAGTGAGGGAGACATTTTCTTTCGCGTTAAAAATGCTATAAAAATACACTAAACGCTGACGTTAATTCTTCACTGTGTGATGTCCCCCCCACCCCGATTGCGTGCAGTTATTACTACGATACAGTCGCTAGATGCTACCACTATACGCCGTAGATATTACTGCAGAGCGGCCGGGGAGATCGTTGGCTGGGGGGGGGGGGGTCTGGGGTAGCAGCCCAGCCCCAGCCTGCCAAGGTGCCACCTCGGCCGGCTGGACAATCTAGGTGAGGCCGGAGGCTCTGCACGGGACTAGGCCTCACCACGCCACTCTATCAGGTGAGTACTTTGTGCTATACAGGTGATAAATACTGCTATAGAGTCAGCATGTACTACTGTAGTGATAGCAGGTACCACCAGTCGGCATGCACTGCTGTAATCATAGCAGGTATCACCACAGTATGCACTGCTGCAGTGAAAGCAGGTACCACCACAGTATGCACTGCTGTAATCATAGCAGGTACCACCACAGTATGCACTGCTCTAATCATAGCAGATACCACCACAGTCAGTATGCACTACTGTTAGATTTTTAAGAGTAGTTTTGAAATATTTTTAAGACCCGGGCAACGCCGGGTACTTCCCACTAGTCTGATATAAAACAAGAAAATACGAAACATATCCACGTAAATAGATTAAACATATCTATTGTTTACGGATGTAGAACGGATGTGAAGACCTGCAATGTGACATGTGTTTATATTGTTTCCTATGGTAATCAAGAATGGAATGCAACCAAGAAGACGTCACCGCGAGAGCTGAAGCGATGTAATTTGGTCGTGCATAGGTGCAAGGTGGATTATTACATCACAGGATGACCACTTGGGAAGACCTTCATCCAGCAGTACATTGATCATGGCAGGTAATGGCGATTAAAGTCATCGGTTTACTTGACCACATGGTCACAACTGAGAAACAGCGAGTCGTTAAACCAGCACGAGAGTGAGAACACGTTATTTATGTTTTCACAAGCACAATTAATCCGCAACCTGCATATAATGGGAGTTACCGGTGGTTGTTATTTCGAAGGCGACAACTAAGCATGTAAAAGTTCAAACTCACTTGTCTGCTTCCATTAAAGATTACAAATAGCTCTTTTCCACTGTACAACGGAGCTGCGCCAGGCTGACTTGAGCACAGCCCTGGTGCGGCTCAGTTTCACTCAAAAGGGGCCAGGTTGGTTTCCACTGCAGATGCTGTGTTTGAGTTGTACTGGCTGATGTCAAATACAATGAATCTGTCATTAAGCCCTGATACTGGTCCTGCTTGGCCCCATGCCCGATTTCAGACATTGTGTGTGGATTGTGTATTTTGGTTAAGATCCTGCACGGTACGGCAAATAGCCAGTGATAAACCACCCACACTGTGACGGCTCTGCAATTGCTCAGCTTCGCATGCGGCAGTGGAAAAGGAGCATAATTGGGGCACATGAGTAGGTTGGAGAACAGATTCATTTAATTTATTGGTTGTTTTGTCTGGTTTGTTTGTAAATTTGCCTCATTTGTGCAGTCTATGCCATCTGTATCATCTGTACCATGCCATTTGCCCTGTCTAGAGTATGAGGTTGTACCGTCTCATTTGTACTGGATTCCCAATTTTCACTCTCTATAATGTAACATTGTCTTGTTCTTCTCATTCGGGAATCCTCAGCTCCTCAGCTGAGGAATCCCTGCGACAGACTCCTCACTGCCAGTTTGGCGTCCGTTAGCCACAATTGTAAATCCTCGATTGCCTGCGGTGCGAGGATTGATTTCATAGCATGTGGTCTCAAATAATGTAACAACGTCCACTGCAACGGTGGCATTCGTAGTTAAGTAAACTCCACCTCCAGGGTTGCCGCTGTGAAGCCTAACACCACCAGCACCTCTTAAGGCTGCAGGTATTACTGAGGCATCGGCAATACCAGGGGCCGGCAACCAAAATAACAAGAGCTGCCATTTTTTGGGAAATTGGTAAAAAAAAAAATCACTCGATATTACAAGAGCTGCAATGCACGTGAATACGAGACGCTCCATTACAAATAACGTCCTGAAGCAATGCTACAAGAGCCGCAAGTTTCTTACCCCTGGGCGATACGATTAAAAGGTAATGGCACAAGTCCAGCCTAGGTCCCAGAGTCCTCCCTTTATACCCGATCGGCTGCCAGAACCGATGTGAAATTGAGACAATTCTGTGCACGAGGCATCAGCAAAATCTGCCAATGAGACTTGCTGACGTTTTCAAATCATCTATAAAACATCGAGATGCAGGAATCGTAGTTTAAAAGCTCTCAGAGTACCAATGCAGAGGATAAAAGTGAGCCTGCTCGAGCCCCATGCACTACTGTAGGTGTAGATAGGAGTGGGAAGATGGGGGGGGGGGGATTGAACAATGCTTTGCTGATCTAGGTCAAGAAGCATAAACCATCATGCAAACTCTGGTCATCCACGCAGTGGCTTTTGGCTATTCGCATGCTTTCAGATGCGCTTCTGTGGCCGTCTGGAACATTCTGCCTTCCGATATTAGGAAGCCACTGGAGCTTTGCACTTTTAAATTATCTCGATTGAAAACTAATTTCTTTAGAACTGCTTGTTATGTTTGTTATCCTTACCCCGCACCTCCGATGAGCATGGTTGGCTAAGTATGGTGCGAAAGAAGTTCAACATACATACAAGACTTCTCTGCACAGCCTGGTCAACACCCAGGAAAGATGCCAACGGCAGTAATGACTGTGGAGGCTGCCAGGCTGTACAGAATTTATCGAATACCCAAGAGTGCACAAAAGTGCAAGTCTGGACAAGGCAAAGAGAGGAAGGAGATTGGTAATCATTCAGAAGTAGCCAAGTTGCTCAGCGGCAGAGCGAGTGCATCGCAACTGGAAGTTTGCGAGTTAAAATCCTAGTTTAGGGGTTAATTCAACCCATCACCCATCTGGGGTTGATAAAATAAGTACAACGTTGTGGGGAAGTCGACAGTGGTTGTCCTATGGATAGACTTGTAACCCCCATAACAAAGTGCAATTTCTAACACTGCCTCCGGGTTATAAACCGGAGATGCGCACTGCCTAATTTGAGAAGGAATTAATCTTCCATTGTGGAGAATGGATGATAACTGCAGATGTGGCCATAGTAGATGCACATTGCCAAATTTCCATCGAAGATCGTGGACAAGAAAAGCACTACTGGATTTCGTTGTTGGATTGCGTCTTCCTTTAGAGCATGGGGTGGTAGCCTACGGATCTTTAAAGACTGCAGTGCAGCTCTTGAAATTTGAAAAAAAATGGCTATCTTGTTGTTTTGGTTGCCGACTCCTGACCATGGAAGTCCAGTTCACCATGGAAGTTCAGACTGCCATGAAAGTCCAGTTCACCATGGGCAAGGGTTAGGAACCTACGGCTCCGGAGCTTCATGTGGCTCATGAGGGACTGTTTCGTGATGTTATTCATTGAGGACCACCTTGTATTCACATGCATTGCAGCTTTTGAAATATTTTTTTTTCTCCCGAATTTGAAAAAATGGTTCTTCTTGTTATTTTAGTTGCCAACCCCTGCTTTAGAGTATGGCTTCACTACTCCGGCCTGTATAACCGTGACAACCACATGTGCCCATTTACACCTAAATGATGGAGCGAACCTTTGAAACACGAGCAGTCTTCTCGGTGCTGCTCCCACGGGTGTACGATCAAACAACGGGTGTCGCGGGTAAATTAGCCACCCACACATTCCACTGCAGCAGACACATTCAGTGCGGGTGGCAAGTAATACCTGTCTTTTTTTAAACAAATATGCAAAATCACAGCCTCTTCCTTTATTGCCGGCGGCACGCTGTGTTTTTACTTGAGTACGTTCAATGTATAAGTGCGCGTGGCACCGAGGACTAGGCCCCGGCAAGGTAAGGTAATTGTACCCTTTTTACCAGGTAAAAGGGTAAAGGTAAAGGGTAAAGGTGTCGACATGCCAAGGGGTAAGGGTAAAGGGTAGGGTAAAAGGTAGGCTCGTTGCTTTTTACCTTTTACCTTACCTGCTAAAGGGAAAAAGGTAGGGTAGAGTGATCGTATTGTGGTAAGGTAAAAGGTAGGGTAAAGGTAGGCTCGTTGTTTTTACACTTTTACCTTACCTTGCCGAGGCCTACCGAGGACTATAGAGTCAAAGTCCAAGGATGAGATTTTACATCTTGGCAAGAATGTCCGAGAATCATCACCCTGACAATATAGCACATTGTTTGCGATGAGAGATGTTGGAACGTTTTTCACACGAAAGAATATAATGAAAAGGAACATTCGGCAACGTGTCCATTTGGCAAATTAGAATCTGCCCATGGTTACTCTGGGACAGTGGTGAAAACTCCATGTTACCATGGCAGAGGTCACTAACTCCATAGGATGACTAAAATGCAAACCCAACCAGGAATTAAACTCACAACCTTTGTGACTGCGAGGCAAAGTGATCTAACCAAGGCCGGTGTGAAACACAGTGACATTAACAAGAGTGTATAAGGCCTTTAACAAGGAAGTCAGCTAGCGAGCTAACAACTTACTTCGTAAATTAATCACGTTACACGAGGCCACCAGTTTTAATTGTCGTACTAAACAATAAAACAGTGACATGATGACCTTGTTAAATCGCGAACAAATGCCCAATAATTAAGACACAAGCGGAGAGTTGAATAGAGAAACCCACAAATATTAATGAGAATTTAATGGCCAGTATCACTCATCGTCGGCATTTCAATCACATTCAAGCGTCCAGTTTTTCACTTTCAATACTTAACAGTGGCCCACTAAGCCACTGCTGACTGGCAGTGCGTGTCTGTAAGGATCGGTGTTTAAAACAGCTAAGAGACAGTACCTACTTGTCGATAATAAAAAGAACAGCCAATGGCTGTATTGTCAATGGAGGCAGCATTGAATTGCAAACCAAGTCTAGGTGGTCATTACCCCCCCCTGCACCCCTAATGCTTTTTTGAAGGACTACATAAACCTGCTAAATGCAAAGTTGCAATGACCACCACATCCCTGGGAATTGATTATACTAAAGTGTATATGTGCTGGGAGCTTTAATGCTTCAATGTAGAATACGGCGGCACCAATGCATTACAAAACTGCACGTTTTATCATTGACATGCTGTCTGGTGAATATCACAGCCAGTTAGTGTGCGACCCTCAAATAGAAGGTTGCTAGTTCACAACTTAGTCAAAGGGCAATGCAACCTGTCATCCTTGTGGTATCGATGAAATGAGTGGTACTTGGTAGGAAGTTAACTGTAGGTGCCCTATGGATTGACTCACTCCTGCCATACAAGGAATTTCCACCTTTACCTAATGGTTGTAAGTAGGAGATGAAGCACAACCTTGTGCACAACCTTGTGCTCATTTATGGACACATACAGTGCTCTTTACAATCCACCGCTGGATGCAATTCTCTTCACACCATGCGGGTTGTTGGGTTGGTTTTTTTTACACTTCACCATGCTGGTCAATGTGGGTTGTTGGTAAAGGCTGGTAGCGTAGACAAGACAGCACATAAATACGGTACGACAGATTTCTCTCCAGTGCCATATATTGCCCACCGCAAAGCCATCACTGTCGGCCAGTCGAGACCACTGCGATCACTGACGCGATCACCAGAACTACCACAGAGATCACTCCCAGGATCATCGGAAACAAAAACACCAAAACCTGAATACCGGGACCACAACTCGAACCCACTATTGGGCCGGCTGGGATTACTACCGAGACCGCAGGGATCACTGCCGGGAACATCAGATCTACGACTAGAACCACGACTTGGATCACTGCGAGAATCACAGGGACCACCACTGCCAAATGTATGTGTCTTTGTGTGGGGTTGTAATGACCGTGCATTGTTATTATGGATACATGAGGCCCTTTGCAATTGGTGCTTCAAAGGGCAACACTGCCAGGTTACTCCTCATACACATGGCTGAGTGCAGATATTTGCACGGGTTATAGGAAGCCCTGCAGATTGATTCAGGGTGCGATCAATAGGAAGAGCGGATAATAGCAGACTGGCCAAACTGAGTTTACTTTTCAACCAGGAAAGCCCCACTGAGTCTTAAGACTTTCTCACAGGAGGGTACTGCATTGGGGTGTTTGGGCAGCTACATTAACGAGATGTGTAAGGAAAGTGGAATACCCAGAAAACACTCATCCATGCGGGGATACGATTTATAAAGTTCCACAGATTCATAAAATGAATTGCTGAAGTGCCATCGCCAGGCCACCTCACAATCCAAGCCTATAACAACTATTCCCAGGCAGTCTCCCATAAACAGACTATCCAAGCTTACCCCTGCTTAAACTAAGTGCACACTACGATCCATCCTCACGATTATCCCCGACCTGACAAAACCGTGTCAGGAAATAGCTCCCATCCTGGATAGCAGCCCCAACAGGCGAGCGATTGTTCCACGATTCCCCACGACTTTCCCCGAGACAGTTTTACATCGGGGTTGACTCAGAAAACATCATCGCCAACAGAAAATCCAGTAATGCACGCTTAGTTTTTTTTTCTTCCAAGGTCATTCAGGATATGGTCAAAATTACCACCAAAATTACCACAATGGAAACACAAAGGTCAATATGCTGCATATACAAAACAGTACGCAAACTGCAAAAAAACACACGCGTGTGCATGCACTGTATCGCATGGCGCACACACACAGACCCTACATATGCTCCACAAAACGCGCAAATATTGCCACAAAGAGACCATCTCTTGCCATGCATCTCAGCACGTGTCGACACAAGCCGCTGCACTGTGCAGAACCTGTCACCCCTCCAGAGAACTTTATTTTGAGGAGCGGTGGGGTGGGGGGGGAGATGAACAGGTGGTATTCTGGAAGATGCAGTTAATGTTCTGAAACTCCAATCAGATGTAATCCTTGCCACATCACAAAATCTGCAATAGATCCCCGACAGTAAACAATCCACACATCAAATAATGGCAGGCGGACGCCAGATGCTACTCGCAGATGAACTTAAATTAACACAACACCAAGATTTGAGTGAATATACTTGAGGCTCAACAAGCAACATTCTAATTATAGGAGCATTCGACTCAGCTGGTTGCTCACCAAGTTCTGGTTGATCAAATGAGCACCTCTTTGTGGTGAGATTGGTCTCTACCATGAGCAATCTGGAATTTTCACCACTAGCTCAGAAAATTATCAACACCACAGATTAATTGGGAGTGTTAAGAAGCTGAATTATTCGTTGGCAAAAATTAACTATAAAACCAAAATAGGTGATATTTGAAAATGTCATGAAGCTGCATATAAACGATGGCGCCAACACAACTCGAATACTCATCTAACACGGTGCCACTGTGTTTGTGGTAAACCCCTCACTCAAATAGCATAAGCCACTCAAGCAGGAGAGCATTTGCATTAATCAAATTAGATCAACTGTGCTCGCTTCAACACACGCACACCACATACACAAAGGCAGCCCCACAAGCACCAAGCTGGCACCACAAACAAACGTGGGGATCACTGGGGAGGAAAAGGGTTCTCGATGCAACACTATTCCCAACCAATGCCCCACAGGGAGGCGCCTTTGAGTGACATTTACTCGCACTTAATGCCCAGCAGATTTGCCAAAGTTATTGAACCATCTGCAGACAATGCCATGGGGAGCCAATGTGGTGAGGATGGACACAGATGGGTGGTGGGGGGTTTAACTCCAATAATGTTCACAGGATTGTGGATGGAATATGCTAAATAAAGCGCAAGATATTTTTTCAAAACATTGTGGTCTTTATGCATCAGTAAAATATGGGCTTGCAGCTGTTTTAACCGTATTGATTCAATACACACCCATTATAATGAGTTCTCAGTTCCAAGTGTTATGGTTTGTGAAACAACATATTTTAGAGTGATTTAACAAGTCTACATTCGTTCCCTTAACTTTATCCGTGGCGCCAGCACCAAGTGGTCCAATCTTGCCAACAATGTCATGGGATCCTGTAAGTCCATACTGATCACCGGGGCTGCACATTTGTTTTGAAAGTCACGTAGATGAAGCTTATTTTATCTAGTTGCTGAGGTTGGATTAGTGACATAGCCAGCTGGCTGCTGACTATGTCACTAATGCACCCAACGACCCACTTATTAACCACAAACACCATCAGTGAAATCATAATTTGCGGGAATGATAAATATTCCCAATGTATTATTCCAAAAAGGTCCACTGTGTGTGAGTGATTTAAAAAGCAAAAAAAAAGCACTCTCATTTGCTAAATAGAATATGATGGTCATTTTCATTGCCAAAGAGCTATCCATGTGATGGGCACGGACGAATCAAAGCAGAAAACTACAGCAAAGGTTTTACGGTGTTCAGGACTATATTATTCCCAATATTAGTACCAGTGTCAATACCATTCACTCAATCTGGCTACACTTGGGAACCTGGCTTGAATTCTGTAATAAAAGTATTTATCAGTGCTCTCTAGTGTTGAGTAGAAAGACCAAATGAAGTGACACCAGAAGTAGCCCTGTGGTGTAATTTTCTACGGTCATTTTCTGGAACCATGTCACAGTCCGCCAACTCAGAATATGTATTCACATTGACACGCAATAATCCTACTTTTAATTTATCCATAAAGCATTCCTGAATTCAAAGATCCTTTTTTAAGATCTTGCTTGGCCATTTTCTGCTTGGATATATTTGCAAAAATAAGGAACCACGCGACCAGAGATACGCACGCTTGAGGAAATAACACTTAAAATAACTGTACGGATAAATTGATAACCTATTTGCTGTATAGACATTTATTTGACAGATAATATATGACATGATTCCAATTTAATTAATAACAAATAATAATTTACAGCACTTTGTCAACCCACTGCTGGATCAAGGGTTCCCCATACACTTTGGTCATGGGAGTTGTTTGACCAGGACGAGGGCTGGCTCAAACATCACTTGCTACTGATGCTGGCAGTGACCAGGAGTCACACTTAGGTGGCCAGGTTAATGGTACACTGAGCTAATGAATGTGTCACCCTTTCCCCGCTCCATGACACAACTATGATGTCATAAGGGATTATTAAAAAATGACTTAATGGTGATTTAAATCCCAGTCGTAGCAACTCCATAAAGACATAACCATTATGAGCCTCAGGCACTAGGCCATGAATAGCAAGGGCATACTGTGACTTTGATCCAACAATTTAAAAACAACAATACAATTGTAGTGGCATAAATGATGTCACTATAATGTAGCGACAGTACCGAGTGAGTGGTACTGTATGTGCGGAGCCTCTCTCTAGCACCAGAGGGAGTATACCATGGAAGAGGTTGGGTGAGGAAATAACAGTCTGGGTGAACCCGAGGGGGCACGTGGCCGGATGAGGTGGTAACGAGGACCAGAGATGAGGTGAGAGGGACACGTGATGTGGGCCCTGAATCGTCGAGAAGGATCTGGGAAAATGGGCGTGGTCAAGAGCGGGGCCTGGCCACGCCGCAGCAGATAAAAGCAGAGTCCCCCCGGCGGTGATGGTGGTGGTTCATCTCTGAGAAGAAATCCTCCGTCTTCGTGGGTCCTGGGTCTCCGGTCGTCGCGCACGTGGACCAGGCAGTGTGTTGGTTGTCCTGGTCCGATTGAGTAGTTTTCCCGTCCAGTATGTATATAGTTACTCGTGGTCATCACCCTTAGTCGTTATCCAGTTAGGTAGAGAGTTACCTGTTGGAACTAGTGAATAAACGTGTTGCCTCCAAGATCAAGTGTGCGCCTCAACTGAACCCACGACACAATTACAAGAAACATGCATCACAATGGCTATGCTGTGAGCAGGCAATGCAGAGAACTCACCAGGTAGAGCGTGAAGGGGAAGCAGAGCAGGAAGAGCCACACGTAGAGGTGGAACGCATTTGAGAATTTGCTCTGATGCGGGTCAAAGCACCAGCCCCCAGTCAGGGATGCCCAGAGGCCCTGGCGGAGAAACTGCAGTGCCTGGGAGCCCATGTCTTGTTCTTCTCTTCTTCAATCTCCCCTCAAGTCTGATAGGAAGATGGACAGTGTCACCGTTACTTTCACTGCACCGTAACTTTCACCACCATAGTAAAACTATAAAAAAAAAAATTTTACCAGGTAAAAGTGACTTGACCAAAATTGACAGCTCAACAAAGTGGCTTATCATGTGGACATTTATAGCAGCCATATACTCTAACTACGTGTTTCTAAATGGGGAGGGGAAAATCTGAATACACAAAGAAAAATCCACACGACCACGGGGAGAACATGTAAACTTCAAATATAGAGGCGTCAGGGTCGAACCCACGACCTCCTTTATACCAGACGAGGTAGTTAACATCTCGCCACCATATACAAACACATTGGCCACAATTTGACTCTTCAGTTTGGTGGCCTAAAAAAAGGCTGCCTGCATCATAAATGCAGTGTGGTGATGTGACATGACATGTAAGGAAGGATCGATCTTATGGTCACAATCACACCTCTTTAGATGACCTAGCGTGTATATTATTACCCTGATACAAACCTTTGTTCATTTTATTTTGCGACAATCCACCAAGATGGTGCAATAATGCATTTTGTGGACTGTTGCTATCCTGAGATGATCGAGCCCATAGTGTTGTTGTTTTAGGATGGCTCTTGACCATCACAGCAGGCAACCCAGCAGCGTTTGTTCAACATTCCACAATCAGTTCATGAGCCTCAGCGAAATAGAAGGCAATCCAGAGTTTAATAATTTTAACAAATTTTGCTGGAATATACTGGTCCAGTGGTGCTTCGATGTTATTTTTTTAAGTTTGGGGTGGAAGTGTCTTGTTTGCCTATTTTCTATCACTTTTCTGATGTTGCGCGCCTCTATTAAACTCTGCCATTCAATATTTTGTTGTGTATTTCCCTATCTGTGCTTTCAACTTAATCAGAGGTGTTTTCCTGCTTGCATCTATTAACGTGCTGTCATTTGAGGGTCATAAAAAGCTTCACCACCTGTACCAATGTCCTCTTTTTGCAATCACTTGTATATTTACAATCCACTGCCAAATAAAGGCCCCTCCACACCTTGCATGGCAAAAAGGAATGTGACCATACTTCACCACGCGGGTCATTGCGGGTTGAATGAAGGTCGAGGGGGGATTTGAATGACAATTGATGACTACGTTGCCCCCTATTGTCCAAAACGCCCATCACGCCTGTATTTTGACCAGTAGCCACCAATCCAAACACTATCCAAGCTCAACCCTACTTAGCTTCCGAGATCTGACAAGATCGGACGCATTGCGGGTGATCTGGTCATAGGCAAGCACCTATTAATGTGCTGTAATTTAAGGATGATGTAGAATTGAAACTACGATTCAAAAACTGACCACTCTCTTAACCGCTTCTCACTGTGATGCAACCACCGATTATTGTACAGAACGCCAAGGCGACTTCTATGCCACTCCCTTATACCACCCAATTGTTGTACAGTCTGCGATCGCCTATTACAGTACAGTGCTGTCCACTCTCGGTATTTTAAGAACTGGTTTTACTCTTTCTGGCAATACAAAAATGTGTGAAGATGTTAAAACACCAAACAGAAACCTTTTGCAAGGAATTAGCCACACATGCTTGTGATGAGCATGCAGACAAACATGCTCTGATAATATATGCGTTGTCTTTGAAACTGTTCGCCTTTTTGGTATTATCTGGTCTGACACTGGTGAGACTTAGCCCTAAAGAAGGCTGTCTCTGGTGTAGGCCACTCGGTTTCAAAGACAATGCATCAAATATAATTATCAGAGCGTTTGCATGTTCACCACAAGTACGTGTACTTAACGCAGACTCGAATCGTCGCAAAAGGGATCTATCTGGTAATTGAACATCTTAAAACCAGTTTTTTGCCAGTGAAGGTAAAACCAAATATTTTGATACTGCCAAGAAAGGTCCCATGATCGAGGTATTTTGTTCCGAGGTCCCACTCCCCGCATTCTTTCAACCTTCCACGGCTTCATGCATCACGACGGTATCGTCGTAATTCAAGACGCGGGTATTACGTTTCTCCGCATTACACCCTCGATGTACACGCATCTTGCGGGCACATACTAACGTAGAGCGCCGTCGATAAGAGTTCGTCCGGTAGACCCCACGGCGATGTCAGTGTCTAGGCCGACTGGGGATTCATTAGTCTGCTGTGATGAAGACAGTGAGACGATGATGATCACAGCGAGTACGGTGGTGGTGGTGACTGTGGTCGTATCAACGACGATTACTAAAAGGCGGAGGAGAGTAATGACGGTGATGATGGTGATAAACTCACGATGACAATGATGACGATGACACCGATAGCCATCATCACGATCGTGATGATGATGGTGGTAATGATAATGATGGTGGTGACGATGATGTTAACCGAGATGCTAAAACCCACGACGCAAACCACGCGTCCGCCAAACCCCACCACGCAGCCCAGCGCATTTGTTGTTGTTGTTGTCAGTCTGAGGCGACCTTAGAAGATGTTCCCAAGTCCCCTGTCTGTCTGTGAGCGAGAGAGAGAGACACTCACCCAAGCGACCGCCGAGAAGGGTGGAGGGGGGAAGGAGGTTGACACCAACACACCTCCTGGGCCCTGAAGAAACCCACTCCCACTTGGCTGCCAAAGCGGCCGCTGCCTGGCGGGTGCGACTCTCAAGCAAGACGCGAGACGACGAAGAGGAAGAGAAGGAGGGGAAGGAGGAGAGGGAAGCGGGGCCCCGAGTTAGAGGCGGGCTCCCGTTTCTTCGGCTCCCCCGGCCGCTATTGCCGCCGCCGCCGCCATGGAGCAGAGCGATCGCCTCCTGTTCGCTTGTGGTGCTGGCGACGTCACGACGGTGGCCGGAGGGGGACAGAGCAGGGGGGGGAAGACGAGCCTATGACGTGCGCCGGGTTTTACAAACGCGAACGGCCATGATGGTTAGTTCAAAGGGCCCCGTGCAAATGTTTGTGTTGTAGAGCCGCGGTTGAACTTAATGTGTCACTCGAAAGGGACCAATCCCGAAACGTCAGCTATTATGTATTTATGAATTCCCCCCCCCCCCCCACCACGTTTTTCCAGTACGATGGATGAATGTGTTGATTTGTTTCTTATTTCTTACCTGTCAACTCCTTATCAGTGCCCTTTCGTATTACAGACCAATTGCGACCTTATTGGTTATACACCGTGCCCCTTATAAATCTGAAATTAATCCTACATAGTTCCATCACAAGGGAGAAACAGAAATAGACAAAAACAATGTGTTGCCCGTAGTGAAGCGGCCGTACGCCGCATGGACTTGAAAACTCAATTTCCCTGTACAATAATACGGGTAAACCCTATGGGTTTACAGGTACAGTATGTATGTTATACTGGTAGGAACGAAGTGGACCAGCCACCAATAGATTATATCGTCCGTCCGTCCGTCCGTGTATCAACATCGCCCCCTACTGCAAACACTTGGCATGACCCTACAAAAACCTTTACACTCAGTGACGCTTTCGGCTTTCCCACAGATAGCTTTTAATTAAAACTTTTAAATTAAAAATTTACTAGCAGCGGCCTAAAGCCTACAGCTAGGCCTAAAGCCTCGAACAACGCCTCAAACTCTCCCTTCGTATCGTACCCCCGCGTGTGTGCAAGGGAGTTAATGTTTAACAATGTTACATTCCCTTATGTTTTTAATACATTTAAAGCTTTTACATAAATAATTAAAACTTTTAAATTAAAAATTAACTCGCAGCGGCCTAAAGCCTACAGCTAGGCCTAAAGCCTAGAACTAGGCCTCAAGCCTAGAACTAGGCCTCACACTCTCCCTTCGTATCGTACCCCCGCGTGTGTGAAAGGGAGTTAATGTTTAACACTGTTACATTCCCTCATGTTTTTAAATAGAAACATTTAAATTTTAAGCTTTTACATTAAAATACACTCCCTACCTCCCCGTCGTCGGCGGGTCTCCAGCCTAGAGCCAGGCCTGGTAATTTCTCCCCCGCTAGGGGTGTATTGGGCGGGGCTACGCGGGGCTGGGCGGGGCTACCGCGGCACGGGTAGTAACAATCTGCATATCGTGCAGATTGTTACTACTCACTATGTCTGCTCCAAGCTGCACTCACGTAGGTACATACTTTGAAATACTAGTATTTTTTCCACAACGGTTACTACTACTTTATTGTTTCCTATCTTCCACTACGTCTACGTTTCCGTTCACTTATTGGCGCCCATTTTTTGCCATTTCATTTTATTATAGCCATTCATTTGTTTGTTCCTACCAGCCCACCCCACAGGGACCTGGTTTGTGTTTGTGCACCACTGCTAACGCAGCATAACCACCACCAAACAATGTGTGTTGTTTAGTTCAACTTTCTCATCGTATATGTGGCCGTCCATAAATGACGTCACGCGATTTTGGACGATTTTTGACCCC
>CM025629.2:8230806-8261830 GCA_014621495.2 Entosphenus tridentatus
TAAAAAGTCTATTTAATTAAGTAGAATGGCCTTTGTTGAACCAATGGTGCGGAGGTTCTGCGCCCCCATGGCACAGCGTGGCTGATGGGTTTCACAGCAAATGTGGTGGTGCCGTGACCCCGCCCTGAACACGCACACACGCAGGGTCCCGGTGGGGGGTCGCCTGGCACCATTGGTTTTCATCCCAAGGGCCCCTAGCGGGGATGTGCAACGGTTTCCCGATGCCAAGAGATTGGCCGACAGTCCCCCCCCCCCCCAAATTACATTGTGGCCCCCCTTAAATTGGCTTAACGTTGTATGGGCGCACAGAAGCCCACCGGGCTAACCGCAATGAGATGCTCACAGCACGGGTGAGGGGCCAGGGAGGAAATATTAAGAACCAAAGAGTATGGATTCCTGCAGTCACTAAACCTTCAAATCAATATTGAACCGCCTCTACGGGGAGGGTTTCCACACAGCAGTTAGATCTTTTAACAGACTGCGAGACAAGAAGGCTCCTTTGATTGAGTATCTCACCTTTCTGAAGAGATGCCGCGACACCAAGGTAATACCGATCGCACATCTGCTGCTGTCACTTCTCCTCCCAATTTCCGACAGCCTAAAATCGGTCTTTGCTAAAGAGTTGAATTTCTTATATAAACTTTTGTTGCAGCAGCTCTTTCTCCTACGTCAGCAGTCCTTCTGCTGTTTGTTTCACACCTGATGACGGCTGCTTGTGTTGCGATCGAAACGTGGTAATCTATTAATTTTCTATCTATGGGACTTTACTGAAAGAACCAAAGAGTATGGATGCCTGCAGTCACGAAAGATTCAAATCAAGACAAAATTTTACACAAGGCATCATGTCTGCATTAACCACACATACTTGTGATGAAACATTCAAATATATACTTTGATAATTATCAAATGTACTGTATTATAATACAGTAAAGTCTATGCATTGTCCTTATAATTGATTGACCCACAAATTATGTTATTAAACCATATCTGTTCGCATGTTTTACCACAATGTGTGGTCAATGCAAACTCGATGCCTTGCAATAGGCATCTCAGAATCAGAATATGTATTTATCCTGGAGAAATCCGATGAGCTATGAAGCAATTTTTTTGCTACAGATGTCCAGTGGGGCGGGTCAGAACGCTATTTAGATTATTTCGATTATTTGGCTGCTATAAATGTTCACATCATAAGAAACTGTTTGAGCTATCATTTGTGGCCAGGTTGCTTCTGAAAAAAACACATCCCTGCGGAGGGAGCTGGTAGGAACGTTGGGTTGCTCGGTCAATGGCCAGGGTCAACGGCGGCGTGGTGTATTCCGCAAATATGCCCGACTGTGAGGGCGGGCACAAGCCGGCGTGAGTAGGTTAAACGTTGAGTTTTATAAGGGCACCACGGGGTGACCAGCCCCTCCCCACCCAGCCCCTCCCCTCCCCACCCTCCCCTCTCCACCCAGCCCCACCCCTCCCATTTTTGGATTCACGACGGACGGACACTATAATCCCCTGTGGGCTGGTGTAACCAGGAGGTTCCTACCAGTATAAGTTTTTTAATACCTCAGTGGGCTTTGTCTGGTAGGACGGGGATGTTTTAGTTTCATTTGCATGTTTTTGGGTAATTTGTTTGTTTTTCCTGTACTTTGCACTATTGTCGTGTTGTTCTTACTGTTTGTTGTTGTAACGATCTTACCCGCCCCTAATGGACATCTGTGAAATAGAGCTTTATAGCTCATCGGATTCCTCCAGAATAAATACAGATTCTGATAACAAAGTATAGGAAAGCTAGGGCATCTATAAACATCTTAACACCTAATTTAAAGCTTTCGTGACTGCAGGGATTCATCGTCTTGGTTCTTTCGTTAGTCACGTAGAAGGGAAATAATAAAATAATACGAAAATTAAACAATAACAATTCTCACGACTTTTCGACTGCAACACAAGCAATCATCATCAGGTGTGAAATCCACAGCAAGAAAATTTGAAAAAAGTGGCGGTTTTTCCTAACGTCAGCACCACAGACAGCGATTGCTTGTGTTGCAGTCGAAACGTCGTGATAATTTTTATTGTTTTATTATTTTTTTATTTCCCTTCTACGTGACTTTACCGAAAGAACCAAGAATATCTTAACACCTGCTGTATTATTGCCGGAAATAGTACATCACCTTTATTTTATCATCATATCGTAAATTCTAATTACTCGAACCCGGGAGATTACCCGGCACGTGTCGTCCGCGAAAGACGCGCTGGCGTTTTAGCGCATCTTCCTATTCCGGAAGACGCTTCCGCCCCTGCTTGTATTTGACCTTCTACCTCTTCCGGAAGACGACCTGCTGTCGTCGCCCCTCCCCCCTCGTGGGGTCTGTCGATCACGCGCATGCGCAGCGCGCACCGTGCGTGAGGTGGTAGTGGTCGTAGTTGGTGGTGGTGTTGGTGGTTGTTAGTGGTGTTAGTTCGTAATGGCGAGCGCGGCGCTCGGTCGTGGAGCCGTGGCGCTGAGCCGGCTGCAGGTGAGAGATGTTCCGGGAGATGTTCCGTGAGATGCGTCGGAGCCGGTCCATGTGCAAGCGATGCCTCAGAGGTCGTGACCCCGCACTGTACTGCCGCATGGTGTTTGTGTATACAGTACAGTGTATACAGTACAGTACTGTACACACATGGGGGTGGATCTGTCGATCCACAGCTGGATGAGGGCCTCCTGACGCCGTGCGGGTCGTAGCAGGTGCCGTAAACTTCTGTGACGATGCTGAGTTGTACTATGCTCGCCGCCTTCAACCCACGATGACGAACTTGGTGAAGTATGGTCACAAAACCCCCACGGTCCGCAAGGCGTGGGAAGGCCCTCAAACAGTGGCTGTTATTGTGTATCGCATTGCTATGCTGTGCGGTCACGTCGTGTGTCTGTGACATTACCAATGCGATGTTCAGCTGACCCAATGTGCCCTGTTGGTGTCAGCCGTGGCTCGAGTTCACGGCGATGCAATGCGCTGTTGGTCCATAGTGTTGAACGGCGTCTCCAGACGTTAGTGTGAATCCCAGTGAGGGGGGAAGTCATCTCAGCCCATCCATCATCTCTCTCTGTGGTGCATAAAATGAGTAGTCCCGAGCCTCTGACGCGCGTCGTCGATTAGATGCGCAAATTATGGACGCGTTATACATATGACTCTTGATTAGTGTCACTTTGTGAGAATCCAAGAATGGTTGTCTTACGGGATGTGACATTTCTGGATTAGTGCCATCAGAATAAATGTCTCACGCGTGCTTGAGTAGAGACCCTTTGACCTTTCAGCACGGCGTCATGCTGCGTCCCATTGTTCACTGTCTGCAAAGCTGATCCGCGGTGTGTCCGCGTGTGTCCTCCACGTGCGCAGCAGGTAGTGCGGATATGTGTGGCTCACACGGCGCTGTCTCCTGCACCTGCGTGAGTTTCCCCAGGGAACCTACCTGTGGCCTTTCCTACTTCACGGGGGTGGGTAAGGGAGAGTGTTGTGCGTGCTCTCAACCACCCACTCATCCAAATAACCACTTTGAGTGGGTGGGTGAGAGCCTGAGTAGGTAAGTAATTTAGTATCTGGGTGACGGGTTGAATAGTTCAGAGACTGAAATGGTCGGTGGGTTGGTGGTGGTTGGGTAGATGGTTTGTTGACATGTTGATTTGGGGAGTAAACTGAGCAATTGATTTTGAAGGTGTGAATTTGAGTTGGTGACCAGGTAGTTACTAGGACTGTGGCTCAGTGGTTGATTGAGTAAGCAGTAACAGAGTGAGTTAATGCTTGGGTGGGTGAGTGGATGAGTGGGAGAATGGGTAAGTAAGTAAGTGGAAGAGGAATGAGTAAGTGGATGTTATTCTGATTAAATAGATACATTGCTAAGTACAATGGATAGGTAATTTTGTGAGTGATTTTAGTGATAAGGTGAGTGAGCTGGTAAGCGATTGAATATTTTGAGCGTGTGGTTTAGTAAGTGATTGAGTTAATGTAGTAGCCATTGAGCAGTTAAGTGGTTGAGTGAATGAGAATGATTGAATGGTTGTGTGGTTGAGCAATGGAGTGACTGAATGCATAAGTGAGTGGTTGACTGAGGGAGTGGTTCAGTGGATTGGTGATCGGTTGGGTATCTGAGTGAGCGAGTTCCTTGTTGTCTTGTCTCTAGCTCCCAGGTATCGGCACCGCTGGGGTTCTCGTTTGGAGCAGCCCGCACTCTGTCTAGTGCAACATCCCTGGTAAGCCATACCATACACATTCACATGCATTTCTCGTCACATATACGCACACCTACACACACACACACACAAAATCCCCCGAATAGCAAACATGGCTGTTGGGGAAAGTGCTGTTAACGAACACCTATTAAGACCCGCACTCCACACGAGGAGGTGGTGTGGCCAGCGCCACACCTAATTGATAATGCATTGTTTTGGGCGCATAATAAGCATGGTATCATACTCGTAGGTGCACGTATCGGAGGAGCCGGACGTGCTGTACAAACGGCTCATCGTGCGGGTCAAGGCTCACGAGCGCCCACTGCTCGACAGCTACGAGTTCTTCATCACGCGCACGGCGCAGTTCCTCAACATCCCGATCCACACTGTGTACGTGGGGGCGGGGACACTGACTGCACTCATTCACATCACCTATTATGCCTACTTAGCTAACCTAAGCCAACACTAATTCCTTAACTACTCACCTAAATGACATTCTCGACAACCAATTAATTCACCCATCCACATAACCACTTCCCTAACTCTTCTACTAAAACACGAATTCAATAACTTATCCGCTAATAACCACTTACTCCCCCAATGTGCTAACACGGCCATTGATTAATTTGATCGCTCATCTGATATTTCACTTCAACATTCAACCACTAGTCTACAACTCAAGTAGTACGAATTACTGACTCGGTACTTCGTTTTGAATGCTGCTTTGATGTGTCTTGCTGCCACGGGCTGCAGCCGTTGACTGTTGCTACTGTTGCCGTGCACCACAGCTATGAGCCACGCCGCAAGATCGAGCGCCTCACCGTACTCAAGTCAGTTCACATCTATAAGAAGCACCGCGTGCAGTACGAGATGCGCACGCATTTCCGCGTCATAGAGGTACACAGGGCTCACAGCCACGTGGCGCTACACTACAGTGCCGTGTGTCCTCAAAATACCGGGCAAATCACCTGTGGTGTGCCCCAATATATATGTATATATCATTTTACTCCACAAACGTCATTCTTTCAAAGAAGACCATACTTAGGTTTTCACGACGAATAATGTCATTCCTAATTCTTGTTTTGGGTTCGATCATGTCGGTATAATATAAATTAGAGCTATGCATTCCTCCACCACCCAACACATTCAAACAAATTGAACTGTGACTTGGACAAACGTGCCAATCGAGTTTGTTTTTCATCATAACCGGTGGAGGGTAAGCGCACCGGACTACGACGACGTGAGATGGTTTCAACAGCTCTGGGACGGGCGCCGAATGTGTATCGAGCAGGGAACCACTGGACTTGTCCAATGGAATGTCAGCAGCCATGATGTGACCACAGTCCATTACAGATGCAACAACTGCGCGGGCAAGCCAGCTCTTGTCCTTCCAGGATCGGCCTGTTTATTCCTAACTGGAAACGTACAAATATTTTTTATTCTCCCAATGAGTGAAAGCTGAAAACCTGTTTTTTCTTCCGCTGATGAAAGGATGCTCTTTGGATTTCATTGTTTTGGTGTTGACGCTCGTGATGATGATGGTGACATTGGTGATGATGGGAATACTGCTGATGTTAGGGATTGTAATGATGTGATGATTGAATTGGTCTGTTGTTGGCGTAGTGATGGTTGCGTTATTTTAACCACACATTTCTATTTTTTTTTCAGCTGAAGTACCTGACTGGTAGCACGGCTAATGTGTACCTGGAGTACATCCAGAGGAACCTGCCAGAGGGAGTGGCCATGGAGGTCACACGGGTCAGTCAGTGGACAACTCGCACACATGGTTACCCTCAGGAGATAATTTATGGCCGCTGTGTTTGCAGGGAATGTAGACTCACGGGCTGAAAATACTGTCATATCTACAAAAAGCCTTGGGGAATCTCATTATAACATCCTAGCAGGAACATACTGAAAAAATTATGAGACTTTGCAAGGTTGTTCTTCGCTCTGGGAGAAGTGAAATCTGTTACTATTTTTATTATCAGTGTCATCACTGCTTTATAATTGTATACAATCTAAGCTAATGTTTTTAGCACTGGCCCTTTAGGATAGACGGGCAGAATGTTGATTTATATAGTTGAAGGCAGCATTTTCAAATGTGATGACTCACAAATACCTAAATTTGTAAACACGGTTGCTTCATCAATTGTATTACATTAGTGGGAATTAAAAACCTGATGTGTTGGTGGAGGGATATTTAAGCCTGGTGGATCACTGTTTTTATTTTCTCTGCCAAGGTGGGCAAATCTACGAGGCTAAGCTGGCCTGCCACCAACAAGGGATCGTACTTAATTTAAAAAAATGCATACCGAGTCAATGGTTAAATCCTGCTATACAAACGTCAAAGTACCCATGCTCAATCGAGCAGTGGGACAGCACGTGTCTCCTTTGGCAGCTATAAGCCAACTGTGGAAATTACAAATAAAAAAAAATTCCGTGACAAGTCATTCTCTCCACAGTACTTCCGCTGTTGACTTCCAAAAGTGGTGCTCATTTTATCGATTGCAGAGAGATGATGGGCCAAGTCGACCCACTACCAGGATTTGTAATCGCGATCTTCTGATTACCATTTGAACGCTCTAACCGCTGAGCTACAGCCATAAATGGAAATGAGTGCTATTCCATTTCCCTGCTCTTACAGGGAGACACTGACACAACTCGAATTATTATAAAGTCCTCCTTTCTCGTTGTGTCACGTGTTTGTGCAGCACACGATTGAGCAGATCCCGGAACACATCGCCAACCCCGAGTGGAAAAAAGTAACGCAGCAAGAAGGCACCAAACCTGAACTCGCGTCGTGAAGACCCCCGACCCAGCCAAGTCCTCTCCCGCCTCATCCCTCCTGCACACGAGGGGTCTTTTTACAAGAATCATTGACTGCTCAGTCCGCTAAAGCATGAGCCATTCACGCGGCGATTATTTCAGAAAGATATGGGAAAAAACAAGTACAGGCTCGGCACACTATCTGATGTACTGAGAGTAAAATGTAATGCGTTACTTGCTATTGTTGTTTTTGGATTACCACAGGTAGCAGTAATTCTATATTGTTACTTTGTGGTTAACACAAACCAAAAGTTGTATTCATATACTGGGTCAGAATTGCCTCTACCACCATTCCCCTGAGGTCAATAAATACCCTTTTTGTGGGAAGTTGTGGTTGCCTTCCATATGTACTGGCCCCTACAATGGGAATGTGAAATTTCTAAATGTATCGCCCACCTTAATCGCTGATAAAAACCCAATTTATCTGGCTGGTCATGTACAAAGCGCACACGTTGGTGGTTGGATGGCTAGGGGTGCTCATAAAGTGGCCGTGAGAGCATTTGATGTCTGCAATGTTGAAACTTCTATTAAAATCCCAGGCACATCCACCTTCTGTTGTGGGTCCTGTGATGTTAAACTCAATCGCACCTCTAAATATGCATTGTTTTCAGAAATACATTTATATTCAAAACTGCAATTTGACCTCGTACAGAGTATTTCTTTCACTCGGAGTAAACATGTTTTAAAAAAAACTTTCTAACGAGATTTTAGGTTTTTATTAATTTCCTTTTTTAAATTATTTTGAATGCACTAATGCAACGTATTGACTTTTCCAGAAGTATTTTATTTAAAGGAAAAAAACGGTAAGGTACAGCATATGGTCAGACAAAGTGGGATGGGGGAACAGAAGGGGTAAAGTATAATGGACTATGTATGTTGAACTTCTTTCACACCGTACGTAGCCAACTGCTTATCGGAGGTACGGTAGCAAACTTAAGGTGTTTATGAACCTTGGGAATGCATTTATGTGTGAGCTGCAACTAACATGACAAGGATAAGAAACGACAAACAAATTAAACAATGAAATGTTCATAAAGAAAATTTACACGAACGTGTGGATCAATTAATTAAAAAAAACTGTTAAATGGCTAAATGTACAAATGGTATCAAGTGTAATACTTCCGACAGCTACTTTTTGGATAAAAATTAATGGTCCGCTGGCAAGAACTATGATAACATAACACCCAACAATACGGTCATCGAATATTTAATTACTGGACCATTACGAGTGGTGGGGTCCACAAACTATCTTCGTCCCTTTCCTGCCTTAGTGGTTTTCCTTGCAGATAAGTGGAGTCAAGTCGGCAATGTTAGCATAACACCACGGATAGTAGGATTATTGATATTGTTTCAGTACATGACCACGGTTAAGAGGAGTTTTGTATACAGGCAGTCCTCGGCATAGGAACACCAGAGTTTCGAGCATCCGCACTTCTATGGAATATATTTTGAACATCGGCTTTCGATCGCAAACTCGCACTTGCGAACTGCACGGTGAACTATTATGTTCAGAGGAGCGAACCTCTGCATAATGTAATGAGTCGCGGCCTCCGGCTGGGCTTGAGTGATTTTGTGCGTTTGAGCGTGCGTGCGTTCTTGCACCCGCCCACGGCCCCACACCAGTGACGATTATCTGCACCGTTCCTGGGCCACCCCTAGGTCGACTCAGCCGCAAATGAGTACCTGGTGCGGTGTGTAAATATTACAAGGGGGGAGACCAAGATGGCCGAACGTGGTATTGGCCACCCACCCCCTCGTGTACGGTGCCAGCCTTCATAGGTACTGATCACTAACAGCAATTGCCCCAACAGTCTGTTAAGGCTATACGGGGGATATTTATCTTTGTGGAGACTCATTACGCCCAGTGTTACAAGCAAGCCAGCATCAGTATTAAGTATTACATGCATAAATACAATATTAGTTATGGGTTTAACAATGCTTCCCTTTGTTTAACCGCAGCACATTTTATAACAGACCGTATGCATTTAAATACAGCACATTACGATTTACAAACTGATCGACTTACGAACATATATCTTGAACGAGACTGGTTCTTAAGTTGATGACTGCCCGTATTGTGTTTTGGGTTATTACGTGGAGTTTTGTTGAACGTGGACCCATATCTAACAGAGGGGTCCTTGCTTATAAACATCTGGCAGTTCACAATCATTGCTTCAAGTAAGCCTGACTAATGATGAGACACTTAATGTGGAAACGGTGCAAATTTTTGATTGTGTTGAACCAATGCTGTTGAAAATATGCACTCCCATGAGGCCGTGTGGTTGATGGAATTTGTAAGCTAAATGTGTTTAAGGACACATTGGAAGGAGGCATATTGTCTACGCTGACGCCAATGATTGTGTTGTCATCAGCTGTCTTTAGTCTTGAGGAATCTGATGAGCTATGAAGCTCTTTTTCACATGTCCAGTTGTAATGTCTCGTGTGTGCGAATCCACGTGATCCGACTACACGGAGTCACCAGCTGCTGCCTTGGGATTGAGAAATCCTTGACCTGGGTTCGAGTCCGTGTTGAACCACTGGCGCGCGATCCGCTGCCTTTTTATCTGAAAGGCGAGAGACCGCGTGAGACAGGCGTGAGGTGTGAGAGGAGTAGGCGTGAGGAGGGGGTGAGTACATGAGATGAGACAAGTGTGGGAGTGGGGTGAGAGAGGTGAGGAAGAAGTGTTAGAGGGACTTGAGAGGGGAGAGGCTTGTGCGTGAGAGGAGTGAGACATACTCTTAGGTTTTTTCGGTAAAGTCACGTAGGTAAAAATTAAAATTAATAGAAGTAATTGAAATAAAATAATAAATCACGACGTTTCGGAGGCAACACAAGTCTCCGTCATCAGGTGGGACCGTCACAGCTAAAATTACTGCATCAAGTGAGGCAAAATTCCAAGAGACCAGCCCTTCAATACAAGTTAAGGGGGGGAGGGGCTTATCTGAATGTGGTAACCAGGGAATTGAACGTGGGGGTGGTGGGCGGGGCTATTATTACTTCTATAATTTTTTACCTACGTGACTTTACCGAAAAAACCTAAGAGTATAAATCCTTGCAGTCACGAAAGCTTCAAATCTAGAATTAAAGGAGTGAGACAGTTTAGGGATAGGGGTGAGACAGGTAGAGTCGGGGTGTGGTGAGGGAGAGGGCTAGAGGTGAGTGAGAGGGGAGAGACAGGTGAGGAAGAGGGGGAGAGGGGAGAGACATGACCCAGGGTTTGAGGGTGGCGTGAGACACGAGGCGGAGCTGGAGGATTCCTGCCGGAGACGTCGGGATGTGGACTCTGGTCCACGCTAAACCGCATCCACTTGACAAACCACGGCAGATGCAGATACCTGATGCCCACATGGAAAATTGAAAACTCCAGTCGTGTGCGACTGTGGTCATCCGGAAGAGACCATACAACATTTCACGATGCAATGCCCGATCCGCAACTACGAAGGAGACACATCACAGGGATACAGTCCGATTACTCCTGTGGCGCTGTTTTTTGACTCAGACCACATGAATGTGAAATTGTAGTCGTTGCTCCTGCATCTACATCAGCCGTCCGAAGAAGAAGAAGTACATTTATTTATAGATATTGCCACTCAAAATGTATTGCTACAGAAGGATACTGCATCTAAGACGGACCCAAAGAGTTACCAACGTAAAGGTGAGACAAAGTTTGCGCTAAGAAGAGCTGATACACAGGCAGTGATGAGAAGGAAACTGGCACTATTTGGACACACGTAGGATGGACAACAGGAAAATGAAAAGTGTGTAAATTTTTTAAAGAGGAAAGGGAGGAAGACCTAACCGTGAATGACTTGGCGACACAAGAGATTTGTGCCAGAAAAACGTGGCGCTATTGGAGCACATTGGCACAAGGCAGAGGAGGAAAGTGGAAACTAGTTGCGAAATGTGCAGTGGACACGCACGGGCCTATTGCCCACATGGATCGTGATGATGATGTTGCATACCTGTGAACCCCTTATCAATGTCTAACTAATTACAGACCAATTCAGACCTTATTGGTAACCTCGTGCCCTTATAAATCTCAATATTCATCCAACACAGTCCCATCACAAGGGAGAAACACAAAACAGACAAAAACACTTTTTTTTGCCAGAATTGAAACGTCTATACGCCGTTTGGACCCGAAAACTCAATTTCCCCGTACAAGAATACGGAGTAAACTGGTATGAACTGACGGCTTATGATGTTGTGACGACGCGAATTGATGATGATGCTGTTCAGTCTCCTACATACGTAAGTCTGGAATCGTAGGGGAAATAACAAATTCATATTTTTTAAGTTGTTTCTGCAGATCCATCTGAAGATGTCTCTGAGTAAGGAAGAACGAGTCCAGATAAGTCTACTCATCGGAAATCGGAGTCTGAGGGAGGTCTCCGTTGACTTGAACAGACTGCATCCAGATCGCGAGCATCCAAATTCAGTGTCGAACCATTTGCGGCGACGCATTATAGTCGCCAATTAAACCGTGTGCTCGCTGGAGTTGTGTATCAGGAACAATGCTCTTGACACGTTGAGCACGTTCTGTGAATAAAAGCGTTGCTATTGCCTTTTTATTGTATTATTTTCCCTATGATTCCAGACTTATGGGAGGGAAAACCATGCATATTAAATGAATATATCTAAAATAAATCATCAGACGCTTGTGTTGCGATTTAATTTATTTCATACCTACGTCACTTTACAGAAAAAACCCAAAAGTATAAATCCCTGCAGTCACGAAAGCTTTAAATTAAAATACAGGCAGTCCTCTACTTACGACGGAGATGCGTTCCGACGACCCCATCGTAAGTCGAAAATACAGTAGCGTAAGTCGAATCGCCGTAACTCGGGGACTACCTGCAATACCACTCCTGTCCACCAAGTCAAGAGGGGGCGCTCGACTCGAGGCGCGTTCACCACCACCACGCGTGCGACACGTGGTGGCTGGGTGGGGGGTTGTGTTGGTTTCATTCGTTCGCTCGTGGTTTTTTTCGTTCACAATGAAGCGGCGCCGGGGAATGAAGAGGGCGGACATCGTCAAGTCGCTGTCCAAGCGCCAGCGCAAGCACCTCAAGCAGTTCGGGGAGGAGCACCCGGTCACCGAGGGGTCAGTCGATCGAGCCGCTTTTGCGAGGCCGGCGGTGAAGCACCGACCTCGCCTAGCGCCTCCGGGCCGGGCTGCGGTGCGTCGAGTTGGGCGGCGTGGACGTACCCCCCCCCCCCCCACTAACATACCGATTGAGTACAGCGCTTTAAAACTAAAACTATTTTTTTTATATATTATTGGTTCTTTCGGTAAAGTCACGTAGAATGGAAATAATAAAATAAAAAATATTAAACTATAAAAATTCTCACGACGTTTCGACTTTACCGAAAGAAACAAGAATATGAATCCCTGCAGTCACGAAAGCTTTAAATCAAAATATATTTTTTATATTATACATTTGTTTTCAGAAGCGACCTTGCTATCACGAGTTATCTCTCTCTCTCGAGCGTGTGGCAATTATTGTGCAAATCGCACGTCCAAGTTGAAGTCTGCGTGTGACCCATGCACGAGTCGCGCGACTCGGACCGCACAGTCCCACGTGGAGCCCGGCGGAGGATGCATTTGCTCGCCACGTGGTCGTTCGTTGTCCGCTTCTTGGTGGCCGCAGTCACACACCGTGGGTCGTCTCTAACTCTTCTCTTGTGGAGGAGGTGTGCGCGGCGACCTGTTGCTGTTCTTAAGACGGTGGACGGAGCGCCGTAGTTTTCGTGGAAGATCAACGCCGTGCATGGCAATCGTGGGGGGTCGTTGATGAGGTTTTTATTTGTAACTACAGTAGCTTTATTCACCCGTCCTAGGACGGGTGTATGTTGCAATAAGTCTGAAATATTAAATGGAAAAAGTTGTTCAGCTAATTATTATTAATGAGGGGGTTGTCCTACGTGGAGTGACGTCACCCGCTAATGGTTATTGGGGAGGGGTGCGGCATGTGGAGTGACGTCACCCGCTAATGGTTATTGGGGAGGGATGCGGCATGTGGAGTGACGTCAACCGCTCATGGTTATTTGTGGAGGGGAGGGGTGCGGCATGTGGAGTGACGTCAAACGCTAATGGTTATTGAGGAGGGGTGCGGCATGTGGAGTGACGTCACCTGCTCATGATTATTAATGAGGGGAAGGGTGCGGCATGTGGAGTGTGCGGCCTTTCGCGTTAGTGTAAATTTCCTCGCGGGCATGAATATTAATGAAAGGGGGGGGCTCTTTTGCAGTGACGTCACGCACGCACGTAGCATTGTGCTGTGTAGATTTATTTTTTCCCGTCACTTTCTGTAAAGAAACGTCATATTTGAAGCGAGTACAGAATTTGGCTGCTATAGATTCCCACGTGATGAGCCACTTTCTTGAGCTGTCATTTGTGGCCATGTCGCTTCTGAAAAAGAGCCCTACAGCTCAGTAGGCCTTACCTGGTAAAATAAACATAGTACTGTTTAGTTTTAATGTCTGGGAAGCTAAGCAGGTTTGTATACATAGGGGCTTTGATGGGTGACCAGCATATCTAACGTGTATTGTTGGCAATGGTAGCTGCGTACAGCGGAACGAGTTGTTAAAATGCAGTACAAGTTGCGGGAAATCAAAGTACAGGTCCGCACCATTCTTGAGATTTGTGAGCATGGAGCGAGTGTGTGTGTCGTGTAGTACAACAGCCCCGCTTTGTAATGCCAGCACACTCAAACGAGGTCCACTTACAAGGGCAGATAACCAAAACTCCACACTTTAGTTAACATGTATGTATGTTCAACTTCTTTCGCAACCGAACGTAGCCATCTGTCCTCATCGGAGGTACGGGGGAAGGAAAACTAAGTGCAACACTTCTGACGACGTTTCGGGCAGTGGACCTTCGTCGTAAAGCGATATCTCATTTCTCAGGGTCCTGATAGGTTATTTCTTAGGCTTCTGGGAGATTATTTTTCAGATTCCTGAAGAAGGGACATTGCCGAAACGTTACCTTTCATGTTTTCCTCTTCTTAGGGCAGTGTTACTCACAAATGAACCTTATGGCGGGACCCCGGGGTCCCATAAGTCCCCGGCTCTCGCATCAACTGCGTTGCGACGTCATTTCATGTCTGTTGAAGGCAAACAATACGGCAATCTGTTCCTCTCGATGCACTCTACACGATGCACTAATCAAAGTTTCAAAATTTTGTTTCTTCTGTGCATTCGTGCATTCGACATGACAACAGAATGATCCGCGCCAGGCGGGTCGCGGCATTTATGTGCGCGGTGGGATGAAGTCGCCAAAAATACAATAATTACGATTTTGACTTCCGTTTATTCGGGACCCTTGGGTCCCGCCATAAGGTTCAAATGTGTAATTTTTTAGTTTTTTTGTTCTTGAGCATCACTGCCAACACTGTACTGCACAACTAAAATGTGTTCACGTGGGTCGATTGTCTTTCATAGTGAATGACTGGCCCCGCCATAACAATGTGGAATTTCCACTACTACAGTGCTACTACGCAGGGTAGCCAACGGAGAATGAGATGAGCACGACTCCTTTCCTCGTGTGAGCAGGAAGACCCCCGGATATACCCAAGCGAATGATTTCTCTTGTAAAGAATAACGTTTAACATCCGCTGTTTTTCTTCCCACTAGAGCTTCCAAGCGAGCGTTTTCTGATGCTGCCCCTAAAGTGGTGAGTAAGTTAGTCGGGGTTTATAAAATCCCCTTTGCATGCGCCCGGATGCTGCTGGGTTTATAGGAAATGTGGAGCAGTGAGGATGTGATGAGAATCCCGGCCAGACACGTGAGTGAATGGAGTGGTGGCATTGTCAGGCATGGATGCATGCAGCTTGCAGCTGGATGTGTGTGTGTTGGTATGGGGAGTGGTAGTGTAGCGGTTAGCGTGCTGCGCTATGAACCTGGCGACCCGGGTTCGATTCTCGCTCACGGCCAACACCCAGTGATGATTATCTGAACCGGTTCTGGGCCTCCCCTAGGTCGACTCAGCCTGAAATGAGTACCTGGTGCGGTGTGTAAACATCGCCACTGGGGAGACAAAGGCGGTCGGGCGTGGTGCTGGCCACCCACCCCTCGTGTACCGTTCCGGCCTTCATAGGTGCTCGTTAACAGCACTTGCCCCTACAGTCTGTTAAGGCTATACGGGGGATCTTTGTCCTTGTTGGTATGGGTGTATGGCGGATAGGTTGACTTGGCCTTAAATCGGTACCTGGTGCAATGTGTAAACATTGCCACGAAGAAGACAAAGTCGGCCGGGTGTGGTGCTGGTCACCCACCCCCTCGTATGCTGCTGCCGGCCTTCATAGGTGCTCGCTAACAGCACTTGCACCTACAGTCTGTTAAGGTTATACGGGTATCTTTTTTTTGTATTGGCGGATCGGGTGGAGCAGTGGTGCAGTGGTTGGCAGATTGCGCTATAATCCCGGTGACCTGAGTTCGATTCCCGCTCACGACCAATAATGGCAAATATCTAAACCGTTCCTGGGCCTTCCCTAGGTTGACTCAGCCTTAAATGAGTACCTGGTGCGGTGTGTAAACATCATCACTAGAGATATAAAGGCAGCCAGGTGTGTTTCTGTCCACACCACCCCCTCGTGAGCCATGTTGGTCTTCATGGGTGTTCACACACAACACCTGCCTCAGGCTACACGGGGGATCTTTGTTTCTGCTAACTCATGCCCTGATAACCCCCCGTCCCCGATTAACCCGCGTGTACGGATGAAGGAGACGCTTTTGGACGAGGGCGAGTCGAGCGCTTCAGACGAGGTGGACGAGGAGTTGGAGGCAGCAGCGGCGCCCTCGCACTACCAGCAGCTAGTCGACTTGCTGGGTGGCAACGTAGCCGATCCCGAGACCAGCGACGAGGAGGAGGAGGAGGAAGAGGAGGAGGAGGAAGAGGAGGAGGAGGAGGAGAAGGGAGAGGGGGCAGTGGTGAGTGATGATGAGGAGATGCTCCAGGCGACCATCACTCATTTGTCTTAGTGTTTCTTATGGTGGGAAGCCACTAATTTGAGGGCTGGAACTATATCTGTAGCAACAAATGTTTTTGTATCCCTGTCTCCTTCACAGTTATTCAGTTGTTACTGTAACAATTATTATCACGATCGTATGGCTCAACTGTACCTGATCATAGAAATGTGAAATTTTCACCACTGCATGGGGCAAGGGGGGTGGGAGTCTCCAACTGGAATCAACACCACCTCATACTTGTTTGACCAGGGGAGACCCTTTAAGGTGGATGTTATTTTTATTCGTACACCCTCCTCCACCCGACACAGACAACTGATAAAGTTGTCACGTGAATGAACGTGCCACGTTTTTCCTGCTTCAGCAGCACCGCCAGTAGTATGTTGCGGAACAGTCCACACACGTTTAACTATTGGGTACGGACGTTTTGCTGGTAGTTAAAACGAGCATCATCAGGCAGTTTCCAAAATTAGTTTAAACGTCCTCCAATTTTTGGCCGTAAACAGTCACGCACACCGTCTCTGCAGGTCGACGATTCCGCTGAGGAGGAGGAAGATGAAGGGGAAGATGAAGAGGAGGACGATGTTCTCAGCACTGATGCCGAAGAGGGCAGCACGAAAGCCAACGGAGGCGACGCTAAAGGAAAAGGGGGCAGCACAGACTCGGACGCTAGCAGCACCGACGCAGAGGATGAAACCGTCAAGGCGAAACGGGGCAGCACGAAAACAAAAAATGGCGTCGCCACCTCAAAGGGGGGCGGCCGCATTTTGAAGGCAGCGCAGCAGAAGGGGAAGATGGTGGCACCGGGCAAGGAGTCGCCGGAGGTGGAAGCGGGCGACTTGGCGGGCTTCGAGGGCCAGTTTGTGGATCGCGTGCACGCCAAGGCCTTCAGCCTGGACACGGTCGTCCCAGTCCAGAGTGGCGCGGAGGAGGAGGAGAAGGTGGAGGGAGACGTGATGCAGGTGTCTTCAGATGGTGAGCGGAGGAGGCCGTTGCATTAAACCGTGCGTGGGGGGGCTGGTGGGGGGCGGGGGCTAGGTGGGGAAGCGGGTATGGCGCACATTGATAATTATTAACGTGGCTTGATAAAGATGCTGGTATGCACAGAAAAACTATGCTACATAACTATGCTGCAAAGGGTGTCCAAATGCATTTATTGTACAAGACACTTGATATGTTACTTAATTTATTCTCGTGCATATAATGTACATCATATACTACATAATGGAATCCTGCTGCTTGAAAATGTGCATTAAATATAGTGATCACCCTACAGGTGTGCTGGTGTTACACCTAAATTTCTGCTCCGTGCTGTCACATGGTAGGCACCTGGATAGTTTTTTTCCGCTGATATGTCATAGCATTCGTTTTATTTCTCACAGCCATAAGCCATTGAAGGAAATTGAACATTCCTATGACAAGGCAAAGAGATGCTCTCCATAAGACTAGTGCTGTCAGCTCCCGCAAAGCGGTAGTTATTTTATCGACCCGAGAGGAAAAACGGTGTTTGGACGGGTAAATCCCTCCACTGGTATTGGAAGCCGTAACCTTCCAATTGTCAGTTGCGCGCTGTAACCACGACTGGACACACAGGAAGGTGGGGCCAGTCAATTGATTTGCGGCAGCGTGTGTGTGGAGCCTGACGCTGTGCCGTGCTGTGCCACGCTGTGCCGTGCTGTGCCACGCTGTGCCACGCTGTGCCGTGGCT
This sequence comes from Entosphenus tridentatus, assembly GCA_014621495.2. Taxonomy (NCBI): domain Eukaryota; kingdom Metazoa; phylum Chordata; class Hyperoartia; order Petromyzontiformes; family Petromyzontidae; genus Entosphenus; species Entosphenus tridentatus. The sequence continues at coordinate 8,248,504 of CM025629.2, forward strand.
TCAGACCCGTTCGTGCAGCACCTGGCGTACGAGCTGGAGCCGGGGGAGGTGAAGACGCTGCTCGACCGAAGCAACCGGAGCACGGAGATCGTGAAGGTTTGTGCTGCGACTGCGCTTGAAACGGACCGTCGTTTATTTGCGCAAGTTGGGTGGAGCCTGTCAAGGGGTCGTGACAGTGTTGGTGCTCGTGGCCAGGGAAATGGCATGGGTTGCTGCGGTGTTAGCACAGCACGTGAACCCTAGAGCTACCGATCCGAATAGTGTACTTCAACCAACACTGCGGTCATCACAGCCACCACCAACACTTGCCATTGCCACCACTCTTTTCACCACTGCTATCACCACCACCACCTCCAACATATCAACCACCACAGTCAATGGTGGTTCTCTGAATTCCTCCTGGGTTAGAGGCCAGGGATTACCCAGAGAAAGAAGTTGAGTCAACAGGAAGTGTGATGCATTCACAGGGAATCGCCTGAGTTTATTATTATTAAGGCGCAAGCATCTGATCGCAAATTTAAAATTCTGATAGATAAATAAATAAGCGGACAATACACATCCGTCTCTTGGCGTGAAGTAATTTTACACCTCCCGTAACACGGCCTGGGATTGCATAATTTCAGCAGCATTGGTTCTACACAAGCAAACTGAACCAGGTTTAACATTCAGTGTTTGGTCAGCAAAGTCAGGCTGGCTTGAACCAATGCTGATGAACTGCCAAGTGCTTCTAGGGAAGGACCCCCTCTCAATTGTTATGGGTCAAAGTTTGACGCAAAACTAAAACAAGACAGAAAATCACAGTGGAGGTGCAGATATGTGAAGGGGGGGTTATTTATGTGTTACTTATATACTCCACCACTTTGCTCATGATTATTGTGTTTTATATTATAAATAGGATGAAGGGGATAAGTGGGTGCTCGTGTGTGTGTGTGCGTGCGTGCGTGCGTGCGTGCGTGTGTTTCTTCAGTGGCCATGCCTGGGGCAGCTGCACTGCTCGTGGAGCTTGGAGAAGCAGGCCGGGGCCCCCCGCTTGGGGACGGGGGCAGCGCCGCTCGCCCTGCACCCCCCCCTCGAGTGCACGTGGAGACACGTGAACGCGCAGGCTCACGGTGCGTCCGCAAGACTAATGTTCCCCCGTGTAGCCTTTAGCAGGCTGGTAGGGTGGCAAGTGCTGTTAGCGAGCACCTATTACGGCCGGAACGGCACACAAAGGGGGTGGGTGGCCAGCATCACGCCCGGCCCGTCTTTGTCTCCCCAGTGGCGATGTTTACACACGCCACACAGGTACTCATTTGAGGCTGAGTCGACCAAGCGGCGGTCCAGGACCAGTTTTCAGATCTTTGTCACTGGTGTTGATGGCCATGAGTGGGAATCGAACTCAGGTCATCGGGTTTGTAGCGCAGTGCGCTGACCACTACGCTACCGTTCCCCATGCATACATTTGTGTACAAACACGAGAATTATCTTTCAATTTAAAGCTTTCGTGACTGCAGGGATTAATCTTCTTGGTTCTTTCGGTAAAGGCACGTAGAATGGAAATAATAAAATAATAAACATTAAACATAATAAAATAATTATCACGACGTTTCGGCCACAACGCAAGCAGCCGTCCTCAGGTGGAGAACAGGTCTGTCGAGAAGACAGAGTCTGAATGACACACCCCAGACTAGAATTATCACGCACACACGGGCACTCGAGTGCTGCTATGTGCAGACAAGGGGCAGAAGAGAGGGCCACTGGTCCGCGATGACAAATAACTCGGCCGCATTCTTCATCTGTTCTCTCCCCGGTAGGCGACGGAAAGGCGGTGAAGCCGGACCCTCCTGCGCCGTTCTTCACGCCGCTGCAGCAGGAGCTGTGGTCGCTGTTCACATCGTACCGCGACGTCTTCTACCCCGAGCGCTCGCCGCTGGGCTCCGGCGAGGACGTGCGCCGCCTCTACTGCCTGCACGTGCTCAACCACGTGCTCAAGGCCAACGGCCGCGTGCTAGCCAACAACGGCGTGCTGCAGCGGCGCGCCGAGCGGCGCCGCGAGGCCGAGAGCAGCAGACGAGGCCGCGGGGGGCGCAAGCGGAGAGGCGGCGGAGCCAGGAGGGACGTCGCCGGAGAGGGCGGTGCCGGACAACTTCAGGATAAAGCGGAAGACACAAACGACGTCGATGATGATGATGAGTTTCGGGACCAGGGCCTCACCCGTCCGAAGGTGAAAGTGAACCCATTTGTCGTAAGGTTGAGAGCGTGTATGCATTAGCTCTGTCGCATCCTAAAGGGCCATGATAAGTCTCGTGAAGATGATCCAATACGTACCAAACTTAAGTGTGAAGTTGCGTCGCTATTTGGGACTTGCCCAACTAAAAAGCTGCCAAATTTATCAAAGGGTTGATATTCTTATGAGAAACATTTTCCAGTGACCTCTTAGTGCCCACTGAACTTTCTAATGTATCGTGTTCTAGAGAAGGGGTCAAAGCTACAATTCTCAAGCTGACGTGAGGCCATATTAATTGAAAACCCAAAAATATTACGACCGTCAATTCACTGCACGAGAAAACCCGGCTTATTCAATCCTGACCTTCCACCTTGTGCATGACTCCATTCACCATTACGGCCACATTGAATGTTCCAAATCAAAGTGACCACCATGTGTATGCGTGTCTGTGTGTGTGTCAGTGTGCACGTGTGTGTGTCTGTGCCTATCAATGTGTGTGCTTGTGTCTGTGTATATGTGTGTCTGCGAGTGTGTGAGCTTGCATGTGTGCGGTAGTGTCGCGGTTAGTGTACTGCGCTATGAACCTGGCGACCCGAGTTCCATTCCCATTCACGGCCAACACCAGTGAAAAATATTTGAACCGCTCATGGGCCTCCCCTAGGTCGACTCAGTCTCAAATGAGTACCTGGTGTGGTGTGTAAACCTCATCACTGGGGAGACAAAGGCGGCATGGCGTCGGACACCCACCCCCTCGTGTGCCGTGCCGGCCTTCATAGGTGCTCGCTAACAGCACTAGCCCCTACAGTCTGTTAAGGCTATACGGGGGAAATTTGTATCTTTGTTTTTTTTTATCTTTGTGCGATCACATCTTTTCCCGCACGCGTCCGAACCCCCGCCGCTCGCAGGTGCTGGTGGTGGTGCCGACGCGCGACGCGGCGTGGCGTGTGGTGACCACGCTGGTGGCGCTGCTGGGTGGGGACGGCCGCGAGGGAGCGCCGCGCGTCGAGATCAGCCACCGCGCTCGCTTCAACCGCGAGTTCGGCCGCGACCCCGGCGAGGAGCAGCCGCACAATCTGCGCCGGCCCGACGACTACCTCGCCATCTTCTCTGGCAACAACGACGACCACTTCCGCTTCGGTGCGTGGCCTCCGATGATCGCGGCGATAAAATGATCGTGTCATACAAATAACAAAAATGCGCATCGCCATTTGAAACGAAAAAAACTATTTTTTACACTATGGGAACCTCATTTGCCAGTAAAAAATATGATCATATTTTTACTGGCAAATGAGGTTCCCATAGTGTAGATGCTTGCCCCGAGCTCTCATACTCTGATGGTGCATTGTCTTTGAGTTGTGCGCCGTTTGGCGTCATCTGGTCCAACCCATGTGAGACTAGGCTCTAAGGAAAGCTGTCTCGGGTGTGGACCAATCAACTTCAAGGACAGTGCACATTATCAGAGATATGTCTTTTGTTTGTATTATGACTGCAGGTATTGCGGTCTATGCAAACATGACTCCTTGTAAAAAGGTGTCAGCTTTGTTGCCAGATAGAAGGGTAAAAAAACAATTATCAAACTATTTTTTATTTTAGCAGATAAGGCCCACTAAGTTATATAGCTCTTTTTCAGAAGTGACCAGGCCACAAATGATAGCTCAACGAAGTGGCTTATGTGGAAATTTATAGCAGCCAAATAAATATGGAGGGAAAAACCGGAGGACACGGAGAAAAATCCACGTGACCACGGGGAGAGAGAACACGTGAACTCCAAATATACAGCAGCAGGCGTCCGTGTCAGGACCGTACCCACCTCTTCCTGTATACCAGGTGAGGTAGCTAACATCTCGCCACCTTAATGATGATCAGAGAGAGAGAGATACGTAAACTCCAAATATACAGCAGCAGGCGTCTGGGTCAGGATCGTACCCACCTCTTCCTGTATACCAGGTGTTGTCGTTAACATCTCGCTATCGTGGCAACCGCAAATGAACAATAATATAGTGGCCGATGACGCACGCACGCACAGGGATGGCGCTGCTGAAACGAGGCGTGCGCCTCTACGCGCCATTCTACGCGTCGGACGTGGTGGTGGCATCGCCCCTGGGCCTACGCACGGTGCTGGGGGCGCCGGGGGAGGCGACGCGAGACTTCGACTTCCTCTCGTCCATCGAGCTGCTCGTGCTGGACCAAACCGACGTCTACCTCATGCAGAACTGGGAGCACGTCATGGTGGCCCACGCACCTATGCACGCACCTATGCACGCACCTATGCACGCACCTATGCACGCACGCAAAAACGCACGTTAATAATTATTGAGTACAGTTGGTACGAGCGTCATTCTTAGCTCTCGTGAAGGCGCTGTGTTTCACAGACAGTCTGCAGTCATTTCACTAAAAGGGGGCGATATTGCAATATGTAATCCCATTTGAGTGGTTTGTGGGTAATTATTCAACGATTATGGAAGAGGCACGAAAACATGGCACAGAAATGTGGAATGGCCATCGCTGACTGAGAAGCTGCCTGATGCATCTGAATCTCGGCTCGGCATTAATTGTATTTAGAGAGACTTAGCGTCGTTGATTTTGATGACATTGTACTCGGCGCAGAGAACCGTAGTGACATGACCACACTCTACGATAGCTGGCGCCAAACTGTGTCACACGCCCTCCTGCATTGCCTTGTGGGAGCCTCGGTACCAATAAAGTTATTTTAGTTTTCTGGTTTCGTTTCGATGATGTACACGTACGTCATCAGAATGGCAAAGGGTTACCTGCCACAGCACGTGTATAGAACTGTAAAATGCGGCTTCTCTTGCCTCCGCCGCCGTGACCGTCACCGTGCCCCCCCCCCCACCTACCCTCCGCTCCGGCAGCACCTGGCAGCGCACGTGAACCTGCAGCCGCTGGAGCCGCACGGCGTGGACTTCTCGCGCGTGCGGCCCTGGAGCCTGGACGGCCACGCGCGCCACTACCGCCAGACGCTGCTGCTGAGCGCGCTGCCCCACCCGCTGCTGCACGCGCTGGTGTCGCGGCACGCCAGCAACTACCGCGGCCAGGTGACGCGGGCGCGCAGGGACTCTTGGGGAAATGCGCACCAACACTCGGGGGTGTCGGGGGGGGGGCATAACGATACATGGAGACGCGCGCAAACATGGACACGCTGGGGCATACACGTGGTCACACGGGCAGATACATGCAGATACGAGCACGCAGACAATAGGAGCACACACATGACGACGCGGTCTGTGTGTGTGTGTTTGTGTGCAGGTGCAAGTGAGGAACACTCCATTGCTGGGCTCCATCAGCCAGGTCGTGGTGCAGCTCCCGCACGTGTTTCAGCGAATCGAGGCCGACAGCGCCACTGAGATTGCCAACGCCAGGCACGACACAAACATTTACACTTACAACACAGGTTTATTCACACGCACACGCGCGCGGGCACGTGTACGCATTCGTCGAATCGCTGTGGCGCGCAGCAGAATAGTCACGTGCTACTATCCGCAGGTTCGCTTACTTCGTGGACCACGTGCTGCCCCAGTACCGCGACGCCGTCATGGCGCACACCATGGTGTTCGTGCCGTCGTACTTCGACTACGTGCGCCTGCGAAACCACCTGGCGCGCGAGGGCGTCCGCGCGGCGCACGTGTGCGAGTACACGCCGTCCGTGCGCGTCGTGCGCGCCCGCAAGAGCTTCCTGCGCGGCGTGCGGCCCTTCCTGCTCTACACGGAGCGCTTCCACTTCTACAAGCGGTGGGGCGAAGCAACCGCACCCGCTCGCCACACTCGGCGCGCAGAACGCAGCACGCCACACGCCAGTTTACCCGTGCCTACGTTGACCTCAACCAAACCGCCCGCAACGAGCCCGAGACTTTGTCGCATCTCGGAAGCTGAACACCGTTTTAAACCAGGATATTACTTGGATGGGCGACCCAACCATGCAATTAAATAGGCTTTAATAGGCCGCGGGGCTATGCTGTGACCAGTGTGGCAATATATATTGTAGTATTCTACTATACACACACGTCTGTGCTTCCTGCCTTCACCATTCCGCACTGACCGACGTGGTGACCCTCGGCTAGCGGTGGACTGTGCCTGTGCACGTACACAATCTGCTGCACCGCGACGCAATACCACTCGCATACCAGTGCACTGCACTGAACTGCACTACGCAGCCACACGTACCTCTCCATCCATCTGTCTGCACCAACATCCATGCACCTGTGTGTTCACGTCCGTCTTTTCATCCGCCCGATTGCCTTTCCACCTGCGCGCGAGTCCCTCGGCCATCCATTCGTCGGAACATCCATTCCGTCCGACCGTCCGTCCGCCCGCGCTAACGCGCGACGTCTCCCCCCCCGCCCCACCCCCAAATCCCCGCAGCTACTCGATCCGTGGCGTGCGCCACCTCATCTTCTACGAGCTGCCCACGTACCCGCACTTCTACAGCGAGGTGTGCAACATGCTGCGCGCGGCGTCGGCGGCTGACGCGGAGGCGCGGGCGGCCAACGCCGCGTGGACCTGCACGGTGCTCTACTCGCGCTACGAGGCGACGCGTCTGGCCGCCGTCGTCGGCGCCGCCCGCGCCGCTCACATGCTCGCCTCCTCCAAGAAGACGCACCTCTTCGTCACCGGCGACGATTCCGCCGCCGGCGTTGCCGCTGGGCAGGCCTGATGACGGCTTCCACGTTGAATATGAATTAAAAAAAACTTTTACGAGACGAGGCCCCCACTGAGCTTGCGTAGCTCTTTTTCGGAAGGCGCCTGGCTGTCGCAATTGATAGCTCAACAAAAATCGCTTCTCGTCACACGGAAATTTATAGCAGTGAAATACTCGCGCGTGTTTGTAAATGTGGAGGGAAAAAGCGGCCAAGGGAGAGATGTCCCTTTCTGGACGTGGTCGGGAGGCTCGGCGTCTGGCAAAGCTATGAAGATCTTGGGTTCAAGCCTAGTAGGTTGAGGCTACCCACGATTTCAACCAGGTTTTCTAATTCACGGACGCTCATGGTTTCATCCTGGTCACCATTTATTTTTTTATCCCATCGCGGTCAATGTGGTTTGCATTCAGTGTTCCAGATTCCAGCTCTGAGAATAGAATATTTCGATTTGATATTCATGCCCACAAGTGCTTCTTAATTTGCCATGGTCCGCTCGCTTTAATTATACGATGGCGATTGCAGCAAGAAATTCGAAATTTCATCAAATGACAATCATTCATTATTAAAATTATAATGCTCGTGGATTGAACTTTAAGAAGCGTGGGAGAATAGCGAAGTCTTCAGATTCCGACAGAAGGACAACACCAACGCCGATGTGTGGTCGAGTGAGAAGTAGATTTAATTCCAGGCGACGAGCTGCGACGGAGAAACGACGTTCGCCTCGTCCGGTTCGAGAGACGGGGCTCGACATGGAGGCCACTGGGAGCAGATCGGAGGTAGCGAGATGGAACGTACGATGAGAAAGCGGAAGCTGAACCGTCCGATTGATATCGATGTCACAGTTGTCATAGTTCAAAGAAGAACGTTTTTCAAATTAAAATAACATTTTTCCAGATGGTCAACAATGTGTCAAGCCTGGTTAAGCTGTACAAACTGTCAGTTACATCTGTGCTCTCGTCATTCCACTATAATCCACTGCTAAATAAAGGCCTCCCCTATGTTGTCAACGTTACAAGCTGGCTGTGGGGTGGGAGAAACACGGTGGATGACTGGTATTGCTCAGTGACCAGGACGCAAACGTTTTTGAGGCCAAAACCGCGTTTTATTGGGAACGTCCTTAAGGCAGTGGGCAGAGAGCACACAATGGCTTGGTGTACCCTGCCTACAGAGAAACACACCCTACTTAAAGTAGTGAGAGCTTGCCCGCTCGCAGCGTCTAGAGAACTCGTGTCGTCTCGCGCCGGTGCAGCCTTGGGCCTGAAGGACAGCCTGCCTCTGAGATAGATGCTATCGAGTTGTGTTCCTTCTCTCGTTGGAACAGCAACAGCGGCTCCTAAAGTAGGCTTTGGAAAATGTTTTAATATTGCAATATGCTCCTGCATCACACAATGCTGCGGAAACAGAGTTGCATGCAATAAGAGGTTTTCAGAAATCACCGAGTGTCCTGCATGAAATGGAACGAGGTCCTCTGAACTGCAGACCGAAGCCTCGCTTTTATATGGTTCTAGCCATGATTAATTTAGGAGCACCTGCAATCTATTATTCCTAGAATCATAGCTGGAGATGGGCACTTACAATGCCAGTTGTTTAATTGCCTACAAATCCCCTATCCGTCCCCAATAATCTGTCAATGCACCGTTGTGGTCACAGCTCAATAAAATCGGTTTGTAATTTTCAGTTAAAGGTAGTTTCTTCTGTCGGTCTACTTTGTAAGAGCTTTTGTTTTTCATCCTGTCCCTGAACGGGCCACATAGGGTCATAGGCGAACCAGTGTCTGCCCTCTGGTCCAGTCTGTCACGGTCCCACAATGCCACTGCTTGGGCAACGCAAGTCGGCCCTGGACACAAAATTAACGGCAAAATAAATAAAAACTCGAGACAAAATGTAATGCGTATAAATAATATTAAAATCTATTTCAAAGTTAACCGTAAACCCTTAAAAGGAATAAAAACATTAAGCGCGTTGATGAGACGTAACTTTTGAGAATAAAATAGGAAAACACTGGGAGGAACATTGCTTTTTAGCCGATATTGTGAGTGTCGCTGGCGATACATCATGTTGGACGAATGTGTAATGGGGGGGGGGGGGGGGCGTGTATGATTGTTACCTGTGTTCGGAATGGTTTTCAGAGCTGAGATGTAAAAACAAATTTGAGCAACGTGTTCTGATGCAAGGTGATGCCTTGCAGATGAATCCCCCAGTAACGATGCTTTGACAGTGCGAGAGAGAGAGCGACGTGGCATTGATTCTGTTAAAGTATCCGAGGTGGTGCTCTCATATCAATAAAATTAACCCGTAAAAACAAAGTTTTTCACTATAAATCCTTTATATGCGTGGCGGCTAGAGTCCTCTCGTCCTCTGGCTTGAGATGGCTGCCACCTATGGGTCAGATGATTGCCTGCCACCATTAAGCAATTGGTAATTAAATCTACAATTTTTGCTTAAAAAGTGTAAAATTTTGGAAAAAAAATTTCACGAAAATAAATTGTCACGCACAACGAGTCTGTGTGCAAAATGTCAGCTCGATTGGATCACGGGAAGTGGGTTAAAAAACGACCGAAAGATGTGCACGGTCGTAAGCGCGCAAGTGAACTTAATATAAAGGATTTAAAAAGAGACGGCCACTTTACAGAGATGTGCTCTGCCCAATGTTCATATAAACACCGGGACGCATTGGCTCCGAAACGAACTGAATTGACAAAGCCACTCAACAATTACTTTATTCCTTAAATTAAAATTACAGCACGGTGCAGTATTTACAAATTGCAATCAGACCAGTATCACGGCCACGACGCATACCTTTTGAATGGCATTCGTGACCCGACAGTGCAAACTGTTTAAACAACAACAAACGATTCTAGATTTGAAGCTTTCGTGACTGCAAGGATTCATATTCTTGGTTCTTTCGGTAAAGTCACGTAGGTAAAAAATTAAATTAATAGCTGCATCAAGTGATGCAGCTAATCTGGCTGTGACGGTCCCACCTGATGACGGAGGCTTGTGTTGCCTCCGAAACGTCGTGATTTTTATTGTTTTATTTTTATTAATTTAATTTTTTACCTACGTGACTTTACCGAAAGAACCAAGAATAACAAACGAACTCGCCACCTTCGAGGAAAGCATCAACGGCAACGCCTCTCGCGCTGCCGTCTTTGAAACTCCGCGTGGTTCGTCTCGACGTGCAATCTTCCACGGCTTGCAGGAAGACGATTGCGTAATCTCGGATACAGAACGGTCGCGCAGGGGAGCTGAGCAATTGGGCTCTCGTAACCAAGTCCAAAGCGTCTCCCCTGTTGTTCAAATGAGTGGCCCTGACCCAGTGATGGAAGTTCCACATTCCCACTTGCGAAGACCAATCGCCCTACAGGATGACCACCATTTTATTGATCCTGGAGCAACACTGGGTTGAGTTAATTCGCAGGAGTTAAACTTAGAACCTGGTTCTTGAGTGTTTTGACCACGGGAAATCCAACTGGGAGAAGGTCGGTGTTCAACTGGTGGGGTTAATACCCAGGTGGGGTTAATACCCAGGTGGGGTTAAACTCAGCCCATCATCTCTCTGGGGTCGTTAAAATAAGTACGATGTGGAAAGTCTACCGTGGTTTTGTGGAGGAAACGGTCCCTGGCATAGGATTGTGAAATTGTCATCAATGGTTCGAAGGTCAACGACAGTAGCGCACTGCGTCATGTGAAGATGAACTAAACTAAAACTAAACTTTATTATTTTACCAGGTAAGGCCCACTGAGCTATTTTTCAGAAGCGACCTGGCCGGCAAGTGATAGCCCAACGAAGTGGCTTATCACGTGGAAATGTATAGTAGCAGCCAAATACTCTAAAACGCATGTTTCTAAATGTGGAAGGAAAAACTGGAGGACCCAGAGAATAATCCACGCGGCCACGGGGAGAACATGCAAATTACAAATATACAGTTCGTCAGGGTCAGGATCGAACCCACGACCTCCTGTATACCAGGCAAGGAAGTTAACATGTCGCCACCATGGCGCCCATGAAATATTTCCAAAGCCGTCGGCGACAGAAGAACTTGCTGCGCATGAGACATCTTGTACACCGAGTATAAACTTAAAGCATGTGTAGTGCCATAAGAGGGGAGGGGCTGCTGGGGGCTCTGGGACCCTAGACAGATAAGCCCTTGGCGCCAGGCGCTGGGATCCCAGGCACCCCAGACAGTTAAGCCCCTTGGCGCCACCAACGAGGGGGGGGGGGGCTGTGTGTGCTCTGTGGGATATCTGGGAGCGCACACAACCCCACCCCTCGTTGGGGACGAGGCATAAAAGGGCAGCTCCCTGGCTGATCGGGGCCAGTCGCAGCTCAAGACCCAAGACCCACCAGCCAGCCAGCTTAGGACCCTGGACCCCCTCGACCCCCTCGTCCCGCTTGTCCTTGTAAGGGCCGGGACGCTGTGAGGGCCAGTGGTGGGACTCTGGGACTCCCGGCTCTACGTCCTTGTAAGGGCGAGTTCGGAGGAAGCCAGAGTCCAGACCCGCACCTTAGCTGGGTCGGGTCAGGTAGCCTCCCCTAGGGTAATTATAGCCGGAGGACCCCAGAGCGTAGCCAGAGTAGTGTACCTAGGCTGTGTACCTAGGCTGTAACAGAGTATCAGGACTGTTGGAGTGTTGTATTATAATAAAGAAGTTACCTCTACAAGTGTCTCCGGAACCCATTACACATGTATCTCTTAACTCAGCATGGCCTGTATCTTAAACAAACATTCTATGAGGTTCCTGCATGGGAGCTTTCGCCAATTATTTTTTGAGGATCGTTGCATGCAGGAGGTAAACAATCCACATCTACAAGAGAACAATACTGTGGTAAGTCGGAAGCCCACTTTCTGTACTGCCTCTTGGAGGCACCACCTCATGGTCCTGCACCTCATGTCTCGCATGATCTTTGCATGGTCCACCAATCCCACCTCCAGGCGTGTGACCACCCAGACGCACATACAAGGCGTGAACGCAGGATGTCAACAATGCATTCTCGATGTCTGAAATACTGCCATCTGTTCCCCGACACCCCTGTTGGTCATATATGTTGACAACTGTGGTCAACAGACAGGATTTCTTCTTTGCCTCGTACAGACAAGTGCAAGTGCTGAGGCTGACGCGGCAAATGGCAAAAAGGTGGTGTGGCCAACACCATGTCGTCACCCTCCTTCCGTCTGTTGGTATGTTACGGACTTCTTTAGATACAAATTTACAGCTGAGTTGACCTAGAGGAGTGCCAGTACAGGCTCCTGGCCATGTTGCACGACTGGTGAAACATGGCCAGCAATCAAACAAAGTTGTCAGGATCATAGCGCGGCGCGCTAAACACCGTATCGCCTTTAACGGGCTGTTGAGGCAAGTGCTGTTAGCGAGCACCTACAAGTATGGCACACGAGGGGTTGAGTGGTCAGCACTCAGCCACCTTTGTATCCCCAATGCTGACGTTTACACACCGCACCAGGTGCTCATTTAAGCCCGAGCCAACCTCAGGGAGGCCCAGGACCAGTTTATATATGTCGGTGATCTTGGCCTTGAGCGGGAATCGAACTCGGCTCGCCGGTGCGATACCCACCGCACCGCCGCTCCACACACACACCGACTCTAGGCCGCCCGCGGACCTCACACTTCTACGGCCGGGTTGGACCCCTTGCCCTGTTTCACCAACACCTCCTCCTGCTTCATCTTGGGCCGCTCCGTGCGTGTGTGCCACACCAGCACCTGCCCACACACAGACACACAGACACCGCGTTGCTCCTGCACGACCCCATGACTGCAACGGAGTGCGTGCATGTGCACGCACCCCGTCTTGCAGGTGCACTTTTCCGCGTTGTAATACTTGTGCGAGTCCGAACACCTTTACACGGACGTGTTATGGAGCATCCCTGTTGGTGCGTTAATTTCTTTAGAATTTATTTTTGTGTTGAGTTTGTTCTCCTAACTTTCTACCTCCGATTAGCAGTTGGCTACGTACGGTGTTGCGACAGAAGTTCAACATACATACACCAACACGCAGCATTTTTGTGTGCCTTTGTGAGTGCGGGGTTATGCCTGTATTAGATTGTGCATGTGCCAGTGCAAGGTCTGCGCGTGTGTGCATGTGTCAGCGACAGTGCGACTGCCTTTGTGAGGGAGGGGTGTGTGACGGCGAGTGTGGCGTGTCTGTGTAGAAATGACTTGTACGATTGAGTTGCTTTATGTCTATGCAAGCATGTTGCTAATGCCTGTGTGACCTCGTGCTATCCCTCCCTGTCATCTCGTGTTATTATCCATGTGATCTGATGTGATTATACCCATGTGACCTGGCAGGAATATGCTCATGTAAGTGAAATATGCGCCATTAAGCGAGTGAAGTGTGCGTGCCTGTACATGTGTGTGGATTGTGCCTGTCCAACCTTTGATGGTCCTGCCATAGGGATCTGGTGGTTGTATGCCTGTGAGTGTGCTGTCCATGTGAGTGTGTTGT
>CM025629.2:8277472-8287920 GCA_014621495.2 Entosphenus tridentatus
TTACCATGGGCGTCCCGTTTACCATGGGCGTCCCGTTTACCATGGGCAGGAGTCAGCGACCTGCGGCTCTTTAAGGACTGCTTCTTGCCGTTGTTTTTATAAAAGATCACCACCATCTCGTATTCACCACACAGTGCATGGTGGCTCTTGACATTTTGAGTGTTTTATTGTTTGTTATGTTGGTTGCTGACCCCTGAGTTAGAAGCTTCCTTAATCAGGAGAACATTTATTTAAAGTAGCGATCATTCTAGTGACATTACTGCGCTGACCGTATTTTTTTTCTCTCAAGATATTTCGGCTGAAAAATCCCTCGAGACCGATGGACAAATGCAATCGCAAACACGTGGCAACACGTGTGTACACACATTCACACGCAAGTTATTTTCGTTGGGCGTCACGGTAAAATATTTTCGTTTGACAAATGAATCGAGGCATAGCTTGGGTATGTAGCTGCAAGAAATGCATGTGTTGTGGAGGGTATGAAAAGAGGAACCGGTTATATCGTTGCATTAAAGCTTTAGTGGTTGTTTTTGTATTCCCTTGTAACAGCTTTAAATTACGAAAGAAGAGACATTGCTTGCATGTTTTATGCTGCTGGCCACTGGGCTGATCTGGTTGGGTTGTGGGGTTATGTAGGGAAGGAATGCCTTGGTTGGGTTGGGGAGGTTTACTTGTGATGTTAACTTCCTCGCCTAGTATACAGGAGGTTGTGGATTAGATCCCGAACCTGACGCCTGTATATTTGGAGTTTGAATGTTCTCCCCGCGGTCGCGTGGATTATTCTCTGGGTTTTCCGGTTTTTACCTCTAAAACGCATGTTTCTAAATGTGGAGTATTTGGCTGCTACTATAAATTTCCACGTGATAATCCACTTCGTTCATCTATAATTTGTAATAAAGGCCGCTTATTAAAAAGCACTACTGTATATATCTCCATGGGCCTTACCTGGTAAAATAAAAAATAATAACATTTTGAGTGCTTGGTCAGGTGAAGTAAGATGGAGAAAGAAGACCTGGTCAGGTATTTGAGGAGCCTTTCAGGTATGGCCAAGTCAAGTAAGGTCGGGTTTCATTGAGTAATGGTGAGGTGGTTGCGGTTTGGAGGAGTTTAATTCACATTGTTAGAATCATAATATTTAAACTGGAAGAATTCGATGAGCTATAAAGCTGGTTTTCTCAGATGTCCAGTCGGGGCGAGTCAGAACGTTACAGAAACATACAATACAGAAACATGATAGGAGTGCAAAGTATAGGAAAGGTAAACAAATTGCTTACAAATACACAAATAGAAATAAACAATTTTGTTTTATCTTGCCAGGTACAGCCCACTGAGGTGTTAACTTATTTTTCAGAAGCGACCTGGCCACAATTACTAGCTCAACAAAGTGGCTCATCACGTGGAAATGTATAGCAGCAAAATACTCTCAACGCGTGTTTCTGATTGTGGACAGGTGCGGTTTGGGCAGGAAAGTCCAGGACAGGCTCTGCTCTCCCTGGGGGGGGGAGAAGAGGAGAAGGAGGAGCTGAGGGATGACGAACAACCTTTTCCTCGTGTTGGAGAACACTCTCTATGCCGCCGCCTTCCTCTCCGGCCTCATCGTGGCTACGGCCATGGCGATCACGCAGGTACGTGTGTACGTGTGCACGTGTGTACGTGTGCACGTGTCTGCATGCGTACGCGTGTTTGCTGGCCACCCACCCCCTCGTGTGCCGTGCCGGCGCTGATCGCTAACAGCATTTGCCCCAACAGTCTGTTAAGGCTATACAGGGGATCTTTGTCTTTATTTTCGTTGCATCTTTAAGATTGTACGCTTGTGTCAGTGTGTTATCGTGCTTGTATATGTCCGTGCTTATGTGCGTGTGTCTGCATGCTTGTGTACGACTGCGACTGTGGATTTGTCCGTGCATGTCTTATTCTGTGAACGAGTTTGTAGAAGCGTCTGCTAGCAGGTGCATGTGTTTCTGCATGTTTGTGTGTTCATGCATGCGCAATGCAGCGCAAAACACTGCCGCTCTAAAAAAAAATGTTGCAGCCAATCAGCAGAGCACATCCGTTCCCTAACCCCAACCATTATCCGTCCACCTGTTCACATTCATGTTTGTGTTTTTCCCATTACCGCGCCCCTATGGGACCCAAAACAGCAGTTCTATATTACTTCTTCATTTCGGTAATGACAGGGATGGATGAACACCTTCCTGTTTTCTTCTTCTAGGAAATGGCTGACAGTTTGTGGTGATTTTTTATTTTTTAATCCAGCTTGGTCACAAAGTTAGTTTGCCTTTAAAATATCCATAATTCAGTTCCCATTAATATTTCCGGCCTTCATAGGTGCTCGCTAACAGCACTTGCCCCAACAGTCTGTTAAGGCTACATGGGGGATATTTGTGGTAGTAGTGAGGAGCGGTAGTGTCGAGCGGAGGACCCAACCTTTTTGGCTCCAGGGACCGGTTCGTGGAAGACAATTTTTTCACGGACCGGGTGGGGGGGGGGTTCATCATTGGGTCTTTCCCCCTTTTCAAAGAAGCTCTCCAGCAACGTTTGTTTTTTACTCATTGTGGCCAGGGTGAGCTTGTGGGCTTACCAACACTGTGACTGAGACAAGTGCGCAGTGCGGGGAAGAGGCGCGGACGGAAGTGGTGAATAATAAAATAATGGGGGTGGGGGGCCACGCGCGGACTCACCGCTCTCACCTCCCGCTGTGCGGCCTGGTTCCGAACAGGCCACGGACCGGTACCGGTCCACGGCCCGGAGGTTGGGGACCCTTGGTGTAGAGGTTAGCGCGCTGTGCTACAAACCCGGCGACCCGAATTCGATTCCTGCTCACAGCCAACATCGGTAACGATAATTATCTGAATCGGTCCTAGGCCTCTCCTAGGTCGACTCAAATGAGTACCTTGTGCGGTGTGTAAACATCTCCACTAGGGAGACACCACACCTGGCAGCCTTTATCTCCACTCGGGAGACAAAGGCTGCCAGGCGTGGCGTTGACCACCCACCCCCTCGTGTGCCGTTCCGACCTTCATCGGGACTCGCTAACAGTACTTGCCCCGACGGTCTGTTAAAGGCTATATGGGGTCTTTGTGGTAGTAGCGTCGTAGTTGGCACACTGCACTATAAACCCGGCCCACTTGAGTTTGATTTACAATCATAACTGATGTTAGTGTTGATTATCTACAATGGCGGTAGCCAACTGGCATCTCCCAAGCTGCATGAGGCTCTGTAATCCACCACGTGCGGCTCTATCGAAGTGGCATAATGTAGATCATTCTTTCACAGGAGCAAATAATAATGAATGTCTCCCGTGCTGTGCCGAAAACTGTCAATATACATACACTTATGGGTACATTTGGGTCTTGGTCTGTTACGGGTTTGCCACCCCTGATCTAGAACCAGATCTGGCCCTTCCTTAGATTGACTCGACCTTAAACGAGTACCCGGTGCAGTGAAAACATAATCGGCATTGGCAGGGACATAGGTGGTTTGGTGGCGTTTCTGGACATATTAAACCCCATGGCTCGAAAATAATCACCTGATAGACACATTTTTTAGTATGCATGGTGCTGGCCACACACGTGTTCTGCTGACCTTAATAGGTACTCTCTAACAGGACTTTCCCTCGCAGTGTGAATTGCTCAGTGAGGAAACTGTGACTTGTTGCGCTTGTGTAACACAGCATCATAAATAGCTGTTACTCAAGCGGGCCGGGTTTATAGTGAATGTGAATAAACCACCCAGAATGTGATTGATCTCACCACTTCTCAGAAGATAAGCAGAGTTGAGCCTTGGTGCTTCTTTAATTGACGACACGATGCATAGAACAGGCATTGAACGCTGTTGCGAGGCTCCATTGTAATCCAAGGCAGTGCAGAAAAATCCATTGTGCTGAACTATACTTGTGTAGGGGAGTAGTGGGTGACGGTGACGTCATGCCCTCGGAGGGGTATTTAAAAGGGGGGACCCGGGATGTAACCGGGGTTCGTCGGGGCTAGGAGTTTGGGACTCGGGGTAAGTGATCCTCACACGAGGCTAGGGGAGGCTACTCCACCCGACCGGCCGAGGTTTGAGTTGTCCCTGCCCGGAGCAGGGAGGAGAGCCGAGTTAGCCGGGGTTGTAGAGATCACAGTACCCTGTCCCCTGGGGAGTTATAGGCTAGGGTGGTTTTGATTCGGCGTTAGTCCTCAATAAACTTGGCGTGAGCCCCTAAAGGAACCTGCCTCGGAGTCGTACATTGCACCGCAACAACTGCACCGTCTTTGCTCCCCACCTCATCAACCCAGGGTGGGGGGAGCGCTTCATCCAACAGTGGATGAACACTCAACGCTCCGCAGCAATGTCTTAACAACCTTTCACTTGCCCTACTGCTCTCTCCTCTTCCCTTTTATCTGCCCTTCGATTGGTAGTCTTCCAACACATTCTAATCGCTGCACAATCTATCAAGCTCTGGATAACTGGCTTGCGCAAAGACCACATCTGACAGTTAAGATTTCGTTACCTTTTCCTTAAACTAAAACATTTTCACAACCTGGTTTGGTTGTCATTTTGTGGTACTTGCAACGGAGCAGTGGCACAATGGATAGTGCAGTGCACCATCTTCGCGGCGACCTGAATTTGAATTCCAGTGACGGCTAACATAATTGGCGAGTGATATCTCAACCAATCCTCGGCCCCACATTCTACCTGCATTGTTGCAATGTAGTGAACTATGGTCGAACAACCTCCCTAACCCACATGACATGGTGAGGGCTGCATCCTGCATTAGTAAGGGCGCCCCGATGGCAAGACGTTAACTACCTCACCTGGTATACAGGAGGTCGTGGGTTCGATCCCGACCCTGACGCCTCTATAATTGGTGTTTGCATGTCTCTCTTGGTCGCATGGATTTTCCTCGGGGTTTTCCCTCCAGATTTAGAATCAACATGCGTTTAGAGTATTCGGCTTCTATAAATTTCCGGCTGATAAGCCACTTCGTTGGGCTATCATGTGTGGCAGGTCACTTCTTTAAAAGGGCTTTATAGCTCAGTGGGCCTTACCTGGTAAAATAAAAGAATGTGTTTAGACTAACAAAGGGCTGAACATTATTTGCATCGTGGTACTAACCTAGCCGAGTGGCCCTATGGTACTCGACTCACAAGTAGAAGGTGGTGAGTTCGTATACCAGCCATGAATCGATATGAGCCCATTACCCCCCCACCGGGAGATTGTAAATGGTTACCACTTTGTGGGTACTGCACAGCATCGTGTCCATTTACCAAGGAATTGTGGAATTGCACCACTGGCAGTGGCGATGAGCACCACCGCAGCACCCGTTTCACCAGGGAGACATTTTGAAGTTGACTTTGTGACAGCAGTTTCCAGCTTTGTTACATTCAGCTGAGTTTTAGAATTAATTACACTTTCACAGGCCATTTGCACCCACATCCCAAAGCCGAAACAGAGTGCCCATACACTGCAGCCGCAATGTGACCGACTGAGGCGGCCCTGTTTCAGGACAAGAACTGTTTTGTGTTCACATGCACACAGCCTTAGCTCACATCACGTATTTGTCAAGCCTGCGGCATGGAAGGTTTTTGGCGTAGGCTTTCTTTTCTGATGAATTTACCCTGCGTTAAAAATAAAAGTTGAGTCGACTCGGCTATGGCGTGCAAAATGGGAAACCTGTGCACGTCCTGCAATTTTGGTAAAATTCAGAGCTCGCCACGAAAAGTCTTTGTTTTTGACCAAGCCCATTCAATCCCTCTGGGGTAGGTTAAAAAGTATCCGTCAATATATTATAGATTGGACACTGCTGAGGTGTGTTAATGCCTGTCTCACCAAAGGTACTTAGTCCCTATTTGGCCCGCTAAGGGAACTCCAGTCATCCTCGCAAGCAGCTTTTACTAGCCACTGGATCGTGCGCTTTTAGATGCGCTTCCACGACCGTCTGGAACGCTCTTCCTTCCGATATTAGAAAGCCACTGGAGCTATGTGCATTTAAAAAAATAGATTTAAAACTAATTTCTTTACAACTGCTTTTTGTGTTTAGTTTGTTGGTCTTCCCCCGCACCTCCCGATTATCACGGTTGGATATACGTAAGGTGCGAAAGAAGTTAAACATACGTACAACACTTCTGTGCACGGCCTGGTCGACACCCAGGCTGTACAGAATGTAACGAATACCCGAGAGTGCACAAAAGTGCAAGTCTCGACAAGCCAAAGTGAGGTCGGAGATTGCTTGTCACTCATAGCCGGCCAGGTGGATCAGTGGCAGAGCGAGTGCATCGCAGTTTGAAGGTTGCGAGTTCAAATCCTAGTTCAATATCCCCTCCTTTTACCCACAACCCCCCCCCCCCCCCATATACGGCTCAGCTGCGTCTAGACGGTTCTCCACGATCGTCAATTCCCGGATTTGCAAGCTGTCCGCTTGCAAATCGGGCTCGCCTTTGGTGAAAATCAAAGCAAACAAATTCCAAATCTCCAACATACGTATAAGGTTCCCCACCTGTGGCGCATGCGCGTGCGAGCAGGGAGCGTTTTCTGGCGGGTGCGTGCTCTACGGGGAGGCGGAGGTGAAGGCGGGAGGCGTGGCGAGCGTCGCGCACTTTGGGCACGTGTCGGCCTGCACCTTCCCGCTGGCGGCCGGCGTCATGGGTGCCGTCTACGCCTTCTGCAGCATCCTCTACTGGCTGCACGCCGCCTGCACGGAGGACGCACGCAGGTGCAGCCGCCTCACGCCGCCACCTGCCGCTTGCAGACCGCTGCGGCGAGCTGGCCTCGCCGTCTCGTGTGTTGAACAAAAAGTGTCTTTTACCCCGGTTCATTTCCAATCTCAAAATCGGTGTCTTATCACGAGAGAGAGTATACATTTGGAAGTTTGCAGAGGAGTACATTTTGTTAAAGATGATCCTGTAGAAGTTAATATCACAGAACTACTTCTGAGATTGAATTCACCACTTATCCACTAGTGGCACTGAAAATTCCCACGTGTCATGCGATATCAATGTTTGACGCATGGGAGTGAAATTAATATTTTTTTGTTGGAGTGAAGTGAAAAACCGAATGTAAGCTAATTATATTTTTGTGTATGCAGTCATTGACGATTGCGATTAAACCTGGTTTAATTGCAGGCCGCCGCTTAAAGATGGATTCAAACATCAGTAGTGGTGTTGGCCAGGTGCTCTGACCCTTAAGCCACCCTGTGATCTCACACGGTGCATGTGTTACACTGCATGCCTGCAGATGCTGCCACATTACTCTCTCTCTCTTGCGAGCGCAGCAGTACAGCGTACGCTGATATAACTCCAACACGGGGAAATGTTTACAGGGCTTACACTGGGGGAGAGGGCGATGTCTGACGTACTGCTGCAGTTGTAGTAGCCAACGTCATGTGGCGGTGTCTGTTCGTATAAAGATATGCAGGGGTGGTCAGTGCCCTTCACACACTTTTTTAAGAGCAATTAAGTGACCTTTAATTATAAGCCTCTTTTTCCATGGTTCGCTACTTTGGTAGTGACATTTATTTACGTATCTAGGATATACCAACTGAGATTGAAGACTAATTTCAGACGGTCGTTACAATGGGGATGATGTTCGGTCAGCACCTCCTGAATAACAATAAATAATATCTATTCATAGTTATTGAAAAAAATCTTCTTGACAATGTTATGCTTGTGGGAGAAACTGAAGTGGTCGGAGAAAATCCCACGCATATGAGCAGATAATGTGTAGCATCGTGAACCCTCTTGCCGTACTTCCACCTCGTGGCTGCCTCATAGCCCTGCAGGTAGAGAGCCTCGCAGCGTGCAGTGATCTCCAATTGATCTTCCCTCCGACTCCGGGCTGGGTTACATGCATGCGCCACAACGCCGGGACAAAGGCTGATTGTGTTTTGCGTTTCTTCTTCATGGTATGTTTAATCAGAATCTTTATTTATCCAGGAGAAATATGATGAGCACGAAGCTATTTTTCCACAGATGTCCGGTGATCTGGGCAAACTGCACAGTTTATCATTGGCTAGATTCCAACTGGGAGAGTCGATGAAAGCTCATTTGCTGGCTCATGTATCAATGTGCCACTTAATAAATAGCCAGCCAGTGGCAATGTGGTCAGAGCGTTGAGCTCAGAATTGAGAGGTCACGAGTTCAAATCCTAGTTAGAGGCATTGGCGTGTCTAGGTTTATGTTGTTGTCATGCGTGCGTGTGCGTGGGGAGCGGTAGTGTAGCAGTTTGCACATTGTGCTACGAACTCAGCGACCCGAGTTCGATTCCCGCTCACAGCCAACACCAGTGACGATTATCTGAACCGGTCCTAGGCTTCTTCTAGGTCGATTCAGCCTCAAATGACAACCTCGTGTGGTGTGTAAACATCGCCACTGAGGAGAAAAAGGCGTCCGGGCGTGGTGTTGGCCACCCACCCCCTCGTGTGCCGGACTTCATAGGTGCTCGATAACAACACTTGCCCTTAAGTTTCGTTAAAGGCTTTTCTGGGGATTTTTTTGTCTTTGTAGGCCGGCGTGGTGGGGTGGTGTGGCGAGCGTGGTGGCGGGGGTGTTGGCGCTGCTGTTGCTGGTGAGCGGCTGTGTGCTGCGTGTGGGACTGGGCCGCTGGTGCGAGTCTCTCATCACGGCCTCCGCCAAGGTGCACCCGCTGCACAGGTAACGGCACCAGCACACACACACGCGCATGTGCGCACACTTAACACGCGCAACAAAGGCAAACACCCTACAACACCCCCCACTCCATAGACTTTAACAGCCTGTTGGTGCATGCACGTGTGTCCACACAGCTGCAGGGACGCACAGGCGTTGAACTGGACCGACAGCCACAATGGAGCACGGTTCTACGATAACGTCATCTCTGGGGAGGTGAGCTGGCTTGGCAGCTGTGAGTGTGTGTCTGTGCGCTGTGGTGACGCCACTTAGTGCCAAATGGTGGCTGTTGTTTGTGTGACTGTACGTGTATACGTATCAGAGGTCGCAATCGGGTACCCGATACCCGTACCTGATCCGATACTCTGCTACCCGTACCCGGCCGGGTACGGGTACGGGTACCCGTTTGCGACCCTGGTGCGGCCGGGTACGGGTAGTCCGTGAGTCACTGATGAGTAACCCTTTGTCACTCATTTCCCAACGTCTTGTCTCTTCTCACAATTCACGTTCCTAGAATCAACCCACCCGCTCCTGCAACATGGCTTCATCCCAGAGGTCGCAATCGGGTACCCGATACCCGTACCCTACCCGATACCCGGCTACCCGTATCCGGCCGGATACAGGTACCCGTTTGCGACCCTGGTGCGGCCGGGTACGGGTAAGGAATCAAAACCCGTTTGCGACCTCTGGTATGTATGCGGGCCTGACCTGTGAGCTGTCGGTGAATCCTTCAACACCTCACGTGACCTCACAGCGCATCTAACTTGTCACGAGTGCCTTGGTGACGTCGCCACCGCTTAGTGGCGAATGGCGGTGGTGGTGTTTCGCACGCGTGTGTACCTGCTGTACGCACAGTGCTGTCTGTAAGTCTGACGGTGCCTTTAGCTGGAGCGACGCTGTTTGGTTATATACAAGTAACTAATGACACGACTGATAATTATCGGATCGATTCCCCGACGAATCCGTGAACAGGAAAATAATTGGGGGCAAACGAGTCGCCTCTGTTCCCGCGTGTACCGCTGACCGTGAAGTGTTTTGCAAGGCTTGGCGATGTCATCGGCGTCGTCAGTTTTATTACGCTGGGCGTGACTAGTAAGGGGGTTGATTACAATTTTCAGTCCATTATTTGGCTTCACTAATTGTCCCAAATCGCGATACAATGTACACGCTGTTTTTGCATGTGTGGACCTGTTGGTTTAATTGACATATGAGGTGTGGTGTGTACTTATATGTATGTATGCATGTTGAACTTCTTTTGCACCGTACGTAGCCAACTGTGCTAATCGGAGGTGTGCTTGGCATATTGCGTGCATGGCATATTGTGTAACGTGCGGACTTCACATCGGTGTGCATCGCATGCTCACGTAACGTGAACAGAAGTGTGTTGTGTCTGCCCCATACAGCTTTATTTGTGGACCTGCTTCTTCGTGCGAGCGATGTGTATGTGCATGCCGTATGGCGCTGTCTCTCAGACGGCGGTATGGATGGACCTGCCGGTTGGATAAGTACGGTGTGAAAGAAGTTCTACATACATGCATACATACATACATGAACGCGCTGGCGTGTCTTGTATTCGTCTCTCATAGACGGCGGTGTGGGTGGACCTGCTGGTGTGGGTGGGCTGCGTGGTGCTTCTGGCCGTGCGGGGCCGCGTGCACGGGGAGCCGCCCTTCTCCTCGCTGCCCGCTCCGGCGTCGTGGAGCGACAGCTCCGTCGGGGAGCACACCCCCATCCTCAGCCCCACCGTCACGTGATCGCCACCGTCACGTGATCCCCACCGTCACGTGATCCCCGCCGTCACGTGATCCCCGCCGTCACGTGATC
>CM025629.2:8288522-8302215 GCA_014621495.2 Entosphenus tridentatus
GGGTCAGGGATTGGGCTAGAGGCTTTTTTTCCGTGAGGGATAGGGTTTGCTGGGCGAAGTGGCACACGCCTCTAATGCACCGCTTTCGGAGAACAGGGGGTCGGTGGATCATATAGATGATACGAAACTTCCAAACTAGATAAGTTGTTGCAAGGTGACCACGAAATTGCAGGACAGCAAAAGGAGTTCTGAATCCATCTGTGTGGACATTTGATTAATTGCTGTTCCCTCGCTAATTGTGGCTTTTCTCATCAGTACTCTGGTTTCCTACCACATGCAAAGCTCTGATGAGATTGGCCAACCATTCCAGGCAGAACCGACTGAAAAAGAGTCTTGAGATTCGGTTGGTCTGGTGATTATTCAAACTAGCTGCTAGTTGCTACACCACGAAGGATGTTCGCTCGAAATACCATTTAGATGAAGTAAAGTGGATGATGGAACTTATTGTAATTATCGCAGGCATCATATTACGCGTATCTTCTCTTATGCAACAAATTATTCGAAATCAAGATATTGTTTCGGGGTGAAGTGGTGGTGGTGCAGTGGTTTGCGCACAGTGCTACAAACCCGGCCATCTGATTCTGGCTCCCAGCCCGCGGCTGTCATCAATGGAGAGTGATATTCAAACCGGTCCCTCCCTTCACCATCCCGCACTGTCCTTCGTGGTGAGGAATTGCCAACCTCCATAACCGACGTAGCGTGGGCAAACCCTAATCGGGGAAGTGGCTTAACAAAAAGGGCCGAATATATATTATGTTGCGTAACAATGTAAATAATATGATATTACATCATATCGCATCTGAATATGATATTAATACAGCCTGCCTTGACGTGTCGACGCCGTTTCACGAGCCACTACCACCGCCGTACTGCCCCAGAGGTGGGAGCCGCGTTCTGGAGGAGTTCCTTCCTAAGTAGGTCGCCCAGGTCGTCCTGGTGTTGCACGCTTAGCGCGGCTCGGCCTGCTTGGATGCTCGTGGGCAGTATTCACGTGCCTATTGAGGCTCTTCTGGACACATGCAGTCCATCGCGCTAACGGGTTCGGACTTGGGTCTGGTTGGCGAGTGTGGTTAGGTTTAGGGATAGTATTAGGAAGTAGATGGCGAGTTAGTGCTCTGGGTCGAGTGCTGGTCTGGTTGGCTACAGCGTGGTCAGGTTAGTGTTTAGGTAGTTTGTTACAATTTGAGGGTTATGATAAGAAAAAGTGCCTAGTGCGAATAAGGTTCGGGCTCGTGTCTGGAGAGTCCGTTAGAATTCACGTTTAAGTTTATTTTGTTTCATCGGGTGAGATCTCAAGAGACCAGATCGGTCTTAATTACAATTAGATCGATTAGGGGTAGAGACTGTGCTTGGTTGGGTAGTGAACTCCACCTCTTCACGTGGTTGTTCATCTACCCCCCTTTCCAAACACGGCCTTGTTAGTGTTTATTCTCTTTTTGCTCGTGTTCACAGCACTGGCAAGTGAACGTATTCAAAACCCCACTGCATTGTGCCCACCCCCCCGCTCATTCACTTTCAGTCAGACTAAATCCGAAACAATCAGCCAGCCGACTTTATTTATCAGCGCCCAGACATGGAAACAATCGCTTTCTCTTTGCTGCTGCAGCTGGTGGCACTGTGCTCACGGCACTGGAAGATTGAAGGTTCATATCGGGGTCAAATCTTCACAATCGCTGTTGGGCCGGTTAAAACAAGTCACTTCTTTCGGGAGTTTGACAGCACTCGTCCTATTCAGAGCTGGTCCCCTGACAAATTAACATAGAATTTACACCTTGGCAAAAGACCGTCAACAGACTAGTATCACCCCGTGGCTTGTCTAAGCAGGGAGAGACTTTCACTTTTGCCTGACTTTGACTCTGATGTGATAATAGAATCAACATTTGGAACACTCCATGCCACTCCTCTGCGCAGTTTAAAATTTTTCGACAATTTAAGGTTGATAAACCATTGCGATTGTTACGCGACTTCTTTTGTGAATGCCGTTTTGGCTCCAATGAGGTCGCATGATTGACTACCACTTTAGTGGGTCACAGTGAACGTTTACTTCGATTCAGTTTTGTAGAAGCAGTTGGTGTGGAGGTTTAACGCCGCTTTTCTTACAGCACTGCCTTGGCATGGCTGTCCCTCGTTCTTTCTCCGCTTTGCTCGTTGGCCCCTCCACGCGGCTCGCTCGCTCGGCCGCTTTGTGCGTTGCATCGATGCTTTCTTGCTTCGGAGGACTTGTTTCTTTTGGCGGGTGCCATCTTTTTCTCAAGATGGCACCCGCCTTATTTACCTACTGATCCTCATACACATTACCGCCCACCACTTGCTAACACCTCGCCTGACCTGTACGCTTTATTAGCACACGCTACGTGCACATTACACCTGCCCACGAAACAGATGATCCGCAATTCTTACCAACGTCACACGTACTCCTTACACATTGCATGCGCTCCTTACGCACTGCGACGACAACAACAGTAACAACCGTTTCAAATTATATCGCGTCTAAATGCAACCGCATCTGAAGACGCTCGACAAAATCACAAAGCTACGTGAGGGGTAGAGTGGGGTGGTTGGGGGGGGGGCGGATCGATGGTTAGGGGCAGCCGGGGAAGCACTGATGAGTCCCAGGGCATCCTCTACTGCAGCGGTCCCCAACCTTTTTGGCACCAGGGACCGGTTCCGTGGAAGACAATTTTTTCACGGACCCTTTTAAAAGAGGCTCTCCAGCGACGTTTGTTTTTTTTTTTGCTCATTGTGGCAACTAGGGGTTAGCAGCTTGTGGGCTGACCAAAACTGTGACCGAGACAAGTGCGCAGTGCGGGAAAGAGGCGCGGACGGAAGTGGTGAATAATAAAATAATGGTCGGGGCCACGCGCGGACTCACCGCTCTCACCTCCTGCTGCTGTGCGGCCCGGTTCCTAGCAGGCCGCGGACCGCTACCGGTCGGCGGCCCGGGGGTTGGGGCCCCCTGCTCTACTGGGTGGGGCCCATCCACCAACGAACCCCAGGGTATCTATGGGGGGCAGGCCCCATGACATGCACCCCTCGCCAATATGGACGCCACGGTGGCGAGATGTTAACTATCTCACCTGGTGTGCAGGAAGTCGTGGGTCCGATCCCGACCCTGACGCCTGCCTGCTGTATATTTGGAGCTTGCATGTTCTCTCTCCCCGTCGTCGTGTGGATTTTTGTCCAGGTCCTTCGGGTTTTTCCCTCCGCATTGGAAACATGCTTTTAGAGTATTTGGCTGCTATAAATTTCCACGTGAATAAAACACTTTGAGATGTCATTTGTGGCCAGGTCGCTTCTAAAAAAGAGTTGTATGGCTCAGTGGGCCTTATCTGGTAAAATAAAAATATTTTAGTTTATATTCATTTCTAACATTACCTGCACAGATTGCCAACACATCACATGTACTTCCCACCAGTATACTACATAGTTTTCCAAACCAATATCTTTTTAATGTTGGGGGTAACTTGCCTTGGTTAATATTTAATAATAATAATAGTAATATTATAGTGATAACTATACAGTGCCTTATGCAAAAATCTAATTTAAACGCACTTTATATTATTTCCAAATGCGGTGTAGCACGTGACTTGTAATTGGTAATATTTGACAGCCATTATGTAACAATTATATGAACAAACGTGGTCATAATTAAATACCTAGAAATATCAAACCTCTCAACCACATGGTTTTCCTTTGACTTTGCAGTGCACGTGTGTGTGCTGCGGAAATGTATGGCTGCTGGCACATGTAGCTAGTTGTGAGCCTTGCCTTGTATTACGGAAGTTCGCTGGTCTGTCTTACTGGGCAGTGTAATAAAATCTAAGCTACTTGGAAGTTCTGATAGAGCGTTGTAGAAGTAGCAAGAAAAGGAGGTTCTGGTAGGGCGAACGTGTATGCAGGACGGAGGAGGACTGGTTACCGAGGCAATGGTTGGTCAGCAAAGGAGAAAAAAAAACAGATGGTGTTATTGATGGCACTCTTAAGAGCAAACCTTGGACATCAGGTGTTCGACCGTGTAACAGTTAAGGGATCTCGCAGAAGGAAAGAAGCGATAAGATGCGGTGTCGCCAACATCATTGCCCGTCACTTTATAACACCTTTTAAGATTAAGCCTTGGGCCCACGCCTCTCGCCGCACCATATTGAGTATCATCTGTTCAAATCCTGTTTAGGGTAGTGACCCTTACTTAGCCTTTTACATAAATGTGCCATAAAGTCTTGCACTCTTGAGTACTGCAATAAATAATAAAACGGTGATGTCCAATTGTGTTTACTATTGTTATTATAGTTCTCGGCTGCAAAGGAGTCAACATTTGCTATCATTCAGAATTGAAACTGTTATTGTAAATGCCAATAGATGCTAATTTCACTGATTCATATTTAATTGCATTAAACTTCCCTTACTATCCTTCATAAAACCTACTTATTTCGCAAATTTCAATGGAATGGGAATTTGCAGGATTTTAACACAAGATTGGCCAGTGTTGCAGAGCAATGGGAGCGACAACGGGACTTTTGTAATCCCTGGTGTAGAGTCTGTGCCTTGATGACTTTCCCAACACAAGTAAGGTCAGAAGCAGTGCCAACCAAAATGCAAGAGTTAAATAATAAGCGAACATGCGTGCCGGAATGTATTAGTAGTGTACTACGTTACAAACCAATTTAACGCCACATTTTCAAAGCAATGTAATCGATTACATGATCGCTACTGACCTTAAAAAACAGGTTGCTGAAACCTCAGAAACAGCAGTAAGATGATCTGATCATAGCTTGTGTGGGGTGACCCATTAGCTGCTACCGATATCATTAATCAAATCTGCTGACACCATCATTTCAGTGGGTCGAAATGTATAATCAATTGTAAAAAAGTGATAAATCAGTTTATGTGGAGGAGTAATCTGATTACATGCTGAAAATGTAGTTAAACAGGATCGCAGCATTACTCTGATCTTACAATAATGCTGTATTGCCCAATCCTGTTCACGCATCTCGGTAGTTTTTAATCTGCAAGTACAAATTTAAATTACTATTATTATTTATGTGCACACGTTGCTTACCTGGCAGAGTACGCGGTTGATGAAAATTAAAGGAGAGAACGAATTTCAAGTTGCTTGGGTTTTTTTAAATCACTTTTGTAACAGCAGTAAAAAGAAATGTGCGCACACAGGCACTGGTGGATAGGCAGTGGAGCCCAGGTTTTACACGGCACGTTCATGCATTTCTTCGCTTTCATACACTGACCTGCGATACGTAAATATTTGTTTTTGTGTAGTTTTCTGAAGTCTCGCTACATGGGCAGCTGTTGTTGTGATGTCTCTGCTTCCAAGTCTTGTGCTCCCCCCCCCTGCCCCACCTCTATGGTCAAATCACCCCGCGCGGATTACGGAGGCCCTCATCCAGCAGTGGATCGACTAAGTGATGTACATGATGAAATCCAGCCCCAGGTAGCACTGTGGTTACAGAGATTTAGGTGCACAATTAAGAGGACTGCATTTTCAAATCACAGAGGTCAACTCTGACTCGTTAAAATGAAAACCCACTTTGTCGGAAATAACGGTGGTCAACACGTGGGGAAATTTGACCCGGACAGTCTGGGAATTGGCATCTGCGTTTGGGAGGCAGGAGTTAATTTGGGCCGGGATCTGGCGGCATCGTATTGAACTTCATAACACTTTACTGCACAGTTCATACAGGTAGGAACCTCCTGGTTACACCAGCCTACAGGGGATTATTGTGTCCGTCGTGCAGGGAGGGCTGGGTGGGGAGGGTGGGGCTGGGTGGGGAGGGTGGGGCTGGGTGGGAGGGTGGGGAGAGGCTGGTCACCTCGTGGTGCCCTTATAAAACTCAACGTTTAACCTACTTACGCCGGCTTGTGCCCGCCCTCACAGTCGGGCTGAATTTGCGGAATACACCACGCCGCCGTTGACCGTGGCCATTGACCGAGCAACCCAACGTTCCTACCAGCTCCCTCCGCAGGAATGTGTTGATAGACCGAGGGCTGACTCAGAAACAGAACCGGATTCAGTCGTGTGGCAAAGGTGGTGGTGACCCTGGTGTTACCTCGGTGATTGTTTGAGGAGGGAGCTGCCTGACCCCTGAAGGCCCAGACCCAGAAATCCTCAACACTATCATGAGCGATTTGAAGTTTGCAAGAAGCCATACTTTTTTTTTCGGTAAAGTCACGTAGGTAAAAATTAAAATAAATTAAAATGAAAACAACTAAATTAAATCACGCCGTTTCGGGAGCAACACAAGCCTCCGTCTTCAGGTGGAACCGCCACAGCAAAATTGCTGTAGTAACGAGTGTTTCGCATGCACGAGGAAGCCAGGATGCAGGATGCTCCTGAAAAAAAGACTCGAGGATTAAATTACCGTATACTTCGGCACAACCAACAGTAGTGGTGGTCGTATTTCGAGTGGAGAAACTGTAGCGGACTGTGAGCGATGTCTGTTTTCTTTGACCACAGAATCTGCCACTGGGCTTGAGTCCACATTCCCGAGCGAGTGCGGGCTTGAGGATGGCTTTAACCACACCACCAACAACTTGTCAGCCACACATTATCCCACAAAGGACCATGTCACTCACCCAGAAGCTCTCTATTGTTCTAGGTCTTGCAGTATCCTAGTCTTGCCAGGTGGCTGTGGCTGAAGACACAATCGGAAGGTCTCAATGTAAAGATGTAAAATACAAGGTGGTGGTGGTCAACTTGGCTCATGATGATTGTTTTCTCAATGGGGTTACAGTGGTTATCCTACGGAGCGCCTGACCCCTGCCATAGGAATGTGGAATTGTATCCACTGCATCAAGGCCACAGAGAGAGATGGGCATGTCTACATTTACTTGTTTGAGCAGCCAGGAGTGCAGACTACAACAATCTTGATTTGAAGCTTTCGTGACTGCAGGAATCAATACTCTTTGGTTCTTTCGGTAAAGTCACGTACGTGACTTTACCGAAAGAACCAAAAAGTACAGACCACAACAATTTACTCTCTTTTATGCTTTTGAATAATACTTGAAATGCATTCTACAATACAACTCAGGCTGACATTAAAAGTGGCATGCGGTGAACCATCTGAACATGCAGGAGGGAGTGCGGTTTTGTGTTGGGTAAAAGAAGCCTCTGGAAGTGACACCTTTTGAAGTTATTCTTGCGGTGTCATCTTCTGGGTTCGATGCCTGGCATGAGGCTCCACGTTTCTTGTCGACCAATACATTGGCTGCACTGCTCCTGCCGGGTCATGTATTACAAGTGGGATATTAAACAGTACATTCATTAAGAGCACTCGACTCGCAATGGGAAGGTCACAAATTCAAATTCCAAGTCGGAGGTTGACCTTGCTCAAACCCATTCAGGGTCGATCATCATGAGTAGCACGTGCAACTGTGAAATGTCAATAGTTTCAGTTCAATACGTTTAACCAGGTTAAAACTCCAAAATACAATGGTAGCCTCATGTACAGAAGTTATATGTGCTTCTCATGGTTGAGTGAACCCGATCGAGCGAATATGGACATTTCACCAGTGGCTCGGGACTGCCAATTCAAATGAGCACTGGCTCCAATGCCTGAGACACGAGTAGGGCAATGCTTGAATATCGAAACAAGTTTGAAAAAACATTTTATAGAATTACACCTTGGTCTTGGAAAGTTGGAGTACAAAATGATACAGGGTTCCCTCGCTTTGTGCGGTAGTAGATGCTGTCCAAAAAAGGGCACAACAAAGCGAAGCCGCACAAGAGCCAGCTGACTCCCAAGATGCGCACACACACAACACACACACAGCACACACACAATGTTGTCCCACGTCCGGCCGCATCGCGAGTGAATTAAAACCGCATATATCGCATTTTGTGTAAAAATATGGTTAGCCGCAATCGTATAAAAACCGGACCCGCATCAAGCGAGGGAAGCCTGTACTGCTTTATTTTAATCCGCTCGGAGGGCATGCGATGTTTCTGCGGCCCAGCCTCCAAAGTGCCTGCTCTGGGTGTCAATTCTGGGATGGGTATTAACTTGCGGCCCTCTACCACAAGATACCGGCACGTAGTCACTCAGCGCTTGTGAATGTTTTTTAATAATGTATTATCCCAGTAAAGCAGTTGCCTTCGGGGCTCAGAGCGAATAACCTTTTGTTAGATTGCAGGGTCATACAGGGTTAGTGCGCTCACTTCTGAGCACGTTTGCACAGTCGTCAAAGTCTTGTTAATTTAATCATTGTGTTTATGCACCCAAGTGGCACTGATAAGAGTACTCGACTGTTCATGGGAGTATGCAAATAACCCCCTCAAAAATGACTAAGCTGCTAGGTTTGGGGGGGGGGGGTGGTTCAACACCCAGTCGACCTTTTACACTCTTGGATGACCAGCCAATACAGGGTTATTGACTGGTCTTCAGGAGCCGAATGTCACACTGATTTGACCACTCGTGTAATACTTGTGATGTAAGTGATGTCCTAAAATGTTTAGAGATCAAAAAATTGGGCCCCGTAAATTATGATCCAGAAGTTTGTTGATTTCACTAGTATGACAGGGTCAGCCAAAAGCAATGTTGCACTTGAGACGAGATAAAGTGTTAATATATACTGTACTGTTGAGTTAAAATTAGCAAACAAAAATCCTTCAAACATCCACGTGGGCAACGATGAGTGGATAAAGCATTCACGCATACTGTACATTCAAAATGTTTAATCGCAATAAAGTATATAATACAATGTGGTTAGCCTAAGACTGGACCGTTGGGTTTCATGTGCACGTAAAAAGACATCGCTTGATCTTGAAATTTTATGTCAGAGCTTGGATGGATGCCTCTGTTGGAATTTAACAAAGAACACAGCACGTTGTATACCGCTGTCTCCCACAACAAGACCACACAATCTAATCTTGAACCAAACCAGGAAAATTAACTGAAGCGTTGGGATGGTGAACCATGTCTAAAAACTGCGCAATTCTATACAATGCAAGGTTGTTATGGTTATCTTTCAGATAGCAATTTGTAATGTTAGGAAGGTGATTGTAGTGTTATGTTCGTGGCATGTCGTGTGTGATAATTATTAGTGGTGTTCAGTGCATGCTGCTGCGTGATGTTTCATCGATGTATGATTAAGTGTGGTGTTTGGTGGTACAAGATGTTTTTTGGTGGTGATGGTTGTTTGATGAGTAACTAAACTAATTCCTAATTATGTTCAGCAAAATCTACAGCCTAAGTACTACAGATATACACAAGGCAAGGCAATCTTACATGTAATGCACCATGTCAACAAAGAAGGCATGATGAACCTTGATATGGCAAGTGTCAGTGTGGTGGTAATGGTGCATCGGTGGTGGTATTGGTGCATCTGCTGATCTGGTGGGAGCCCATTCAGACACAAGCTTCACACTGACGACTGCTTGTAGTTGGTGGTGTCCAAGATCTTTTTGCCGCACATGGCACAGATTCCTAAAACCAGAAAGAAAAAAAACACATTGAGACGATTCATGTAACCATCTCATGAGATATGGAGTAAGGGGGACTTTACTGGTCTGGTAGTGCAAGGGGCTCAATGGCCATGTCAGAGACGAGCTTCCACCGCCAAGACCCAAGGTCCTATCTGGGCTATAGCTACCTGTGATTAAACCAGGATGCCAAGTCTACAAGATCATAGTCTTAGTGTGGTCACTAAAGAATGCTTCAAAACATCCATAATGAATGTTTGGTTTGTAACGTAAATTGGCTCTATGCAGCTATGATGGGCACCAGATGCTAGTGGCCTCTAAAATGGGATTAAGGCTGTCGGTGAAGATTTAGCACCACCCAATCAATGCTTATTTCAGCTGACAGAAACTTAGACTTCACTTGATGTCCAAGGCTACATCGAGGGGGGGCGAAGTCCATTTGAAAAATTGTAACAATGCAAGTTGTTACAATTTTTACAAAAGTAAACACACAAAAATGCACATCGGCAAAGGCACTTACACACAGGCTCAAACACAGGTACAGAAACACCGTTGTGCACACAACAACCAAAACAACCGCCATTCGACACTAAGTGAAGCTGACGTCACCACGGAGCTTGTGCCAGGCTGTGCACTTTAAGACCACGTGAGGTGTCTAGCGCCCACTGGCAGGAAGTCATGGGACAGACCCAGTTGCCATGGATTAACGAAGATGACTGGCCGATGCACCACCTGTGGCCCTACAGTGCCAACTTGCTGTGTTTTAATCACCCGGCGCTCCGCTCGCTTTTCTAAAATAAAAAGTAC
This sequence comes from Entosphenus tridentatus, assembly GCA_014621495.2. Taxonomy (NCBI): domain Eukaryota; kingdom Metazoa; phylum Chordata; class Hyperoartia; order Petromyzontiformes; family Petromyzontidae; genus Entosphenus; species Entosphenus tridentatus. Next base: position 8,298,760 of record CM025629.2, read on the forward strand.
ACACGTACACACGTGTGGCCTCACACACATACAAAAGCTGGTGCACATATATACACACACACAGACAAGTTCTTTAACACACACAGATACGCGCACACACACACCACACCACTCGCCTTTCTTGTAGGCACAACCCTGGCAGTAGTTGGAGCCCACTTGGTGCACGGAGCTCTTGCATATGCGGCAGTTGCTGAAGCGGTTTTTTCCGTAGGGACTGAAGCTGAAGAAGGGGGAGGGCAGTTCAAAGGGTTCAGTGAGTGGATACCCGAGTCGCAGCCAGGCATTCCACCGACAATACAAACACGACCACATATACACTGATACATCATATATACACACAAAGACCCCCCCCCCTCCCGCCCGTAAAGCCTTAGGGAAAGTCCAGTTAGCCAAAATCTATGAAGATCGCCATGACACACAAGGGTATGGTGTTTCCAGCATTATTCAAGGTCGCCTTTGTCTCCCCGGGGTGTTGAAGTAAATAGATCACACCAGGTACTCAAATCTAAGTCAACTTAGTGGAGGCCAACGTCAGGTTCAGGTGCCTCTTGTCACTGATGTTAATGTGCATCACGGTCGGGAATTGAGCCTGGGGTGGCTGATATCTTAGTGCAGTCAGTGAATCCACATTATCACCACTACTCCCAACACACAGACACACAGACCTAACCAAAGAGATGGACGTACACGTAAGTACACAATGACACAGCCACACTCACCGTGCCCGCTTGGATGTCAGTGCCTTATTCTCGTTGAGTTGCCGGCCACCACCCTCTGTGGTGAATAAGTGATGGGAGTTGGTAAACATGACAGGAATATAAATTAACATTATACAGTGATCCCTCGTTTATCGCTCACATATATTTTACTTAAATCTATTTATTTATAAAACCTTAATATTATACAGTACATTCACTCTCTCTCTCATACGATACGTATTATGGTGTTCTACACTCACCAGTTAATTTCGAACACAACACTAAGATACGCAAGACACAGTTGACAGCGTGAACGAGAGTGGCGAGATACAACAAGGGAAGAAGCTTAGAGAAGATGCGATGATGCGCAGCCAATCAGCTCACGGGATACTGTACATCCACTCGTGCTCTCATTCGTCGATCTCGCGCCGGGAACCAATCACGTGCCTTGTCTGAGTGCCCGTGGGTACAGTATGTACAAAGCCTCTGAGAGAGTTTCTCTCTTTGTCTGGCATCCTGGGAAACCGTTTCTCTCGCGCATCACGATGAAACAACGCTGCTTTCCGCAATACGGCTGCCGATATGGCGGTATTTTTGACTTTTTATTTTTCGATGAATATTTTAGAAAAATCCGCGATGCACTGAGGCCGCGAAACTTGTACCGCGATTAATCGAGGGATTACTGTACTACACAGCCACCCGACTGAGGATTTCAGTTCAAATCCTGGTCAAGGGCCTGTTTGGCCTGCTGTCATTAACCTTCTGGGGTCGATAAAATGACAATGTTGAGTAGAGTGGGTCGGTGGTGGCTATGCATGTGGCTTGTAATCCAGGACTGTGGAGGCAGCGAGGGTTGGAGGTTCGCATTACCCTGGCACGTCCAGAGAAGACATGACAGCAAGTGGACTAATCGCCATCTGTTTCCATCTGTATGGGGATAAAGTGTTTCCCCCCTCCGGTGCACGTGGGTTTTCTCCAGGTGCTCCGGTTTCCTCCCACTTGTAAAAGCACTCAATAATTGTCTGAAGACATCGAAAAAAATAACCCAATACAGGATCCTCCTGAAAAACAGTCAAATGACTCAATGTGGCTTTCTGGGATAAGTGATATTAACACAAAAAATGTTTACCAGGTAAGGCGCACTGAGCTATGTAGCTCTATTTTCCAAAGCGACCTGACCACAAATGATAACTCAACGAAGTAGCTTATCACGTGGAGATATGTAACAGACAAATAGTCTAAATGCACGTTGATTCTAAATGTGGAGGGAAAAACCCGAGGACCCTGAGAAAGATCCGCAGGACCACGGGGAGAACATGCAAACTCAAAATATACAGACGTTGGGGTCGACCTCCTGTATACCTGGTGAAGGAGATAACATCTTGCCACCATGTAATCATACATGGAACATGTGAATTATAAACAGCAAAATCCACAACAGTGACCATAGAATTGGTTCTCACAACATCCTTAAATGTCGCATGCCATCACCATACTACTACTGTGTAATGCACACAGATTTGCTTTAGACCGCCAACTCATAACAAGATTGTGGCCATTGAATTTCGACAGCAGCAATCTTTATGATCGGGGGGGGGGGGGGGGGATCATCTAGAGAGTATCGCCACCATTGCCTACTGCTGTCTTATACCTCAGGGGCTTCATGAGCACAGTTTGCTACGTGCAGTGCGAAAGAAGTTCAACGTACATACACGAGGAGAAGCCCTGGACCCTGATAACTGTGTGGACAGTTTGGCGACAATAAACCAATTCTAATTATTTCTGTAAATTATGGTTTATGGTGTAATGTGAAATATCTATTTGCGTATTGTTCTTCTGCACTGTCTATTCCCATGTGTATCTTTCCCGTGTGCAATGCATCTTCCCTTAGGTGTGAATTGTGTGTAGTTGTGTACTGGCTGTTCCCATTTGTGTATCGTCCCAATACCGTATTCCCGTGTGTTTTGTGAATTCCCATTGTACTCGGGTCTTCTCACCCGTCGTATTTCGTGCTCCATCCTTCCACGTGTCTGGGCAGATCACTTTTCCGAGCTTCGTCTCACCTGTGGAGAGGCAACACTCATGAACAACATACCGACACGTGTCAAGCATGCACACACACACACAGTACACACATAACTACACAACACACGGACGTGAACAACATACCGACACGTGTAAAGAGTTCACACAGCGCACACGTACACCCTACAAATACAACGTATACACGCGACACGTACACACAATACAAGAGGTTTCTTGTTCATGTTTTGTTGCGGTTGCACCCGAGTCAAAAGCCGCATGGCTCACAGGGTTATACCTAATGACATTAAACACATAGAACAGATTAACATACACCACGCTGCGTACACACACACATATATACAACGTACACATGAATTGAAAGTACAGACAAAACACACAGTACAAGCGTGCGTAGATACACTCCTATATATCTATTTAAAGTACTATACACAAATACCTGTATAACAAAAGCATGACAACACGTGTACACACAACACACCGTCCACACACAGACGGTCCGAAACCCACAGGGCCCGCAGAACTGGCACAACAATCGCCGTGGTCGCCACAACGCGGCGGCGACCTCACCCGGTGCCCGTGCCAGGCTAGGTGCACCTTCAACCCAGCAATACGCACGCACTCCCCTATACCGCAGCTTATGCGGGTTTGCGAGCAAAAAAGACGACACGTTACAAATCACAACGGGGCTTCGGCAGCTTATTAACCAAAGGAG